>ML814003.1:133677-149789 GCA_009831015.1 Picea engelmannii | reverse complement strand
TTGATAGAGAACCTTTATGAAAGGAAGATTAAGATACTTAGGTCAGATAATGGAGGAGAATATACCTCAAAAGAGTTTGTGAACTTCTGCAAAGATGTTGGGATCAAGAGGGAACTCACTACTCCCTATAATCCCCAACAAAACAGTGTAGCTGAACGAAAGAACAGAACCATACTAGAAGCTGTGAAGACTATGATCCATGATCAAGGTCTTCCTATGTGCTTATGGGCAGAAGTAGCAATGGAAGCTGTATATGTGCAGAAGTGATTGTCCCATAGTGCACTTGGGCTCAAGACACCGGAAGAGATGTTCACCGGAAAGAAGCCAGAGGTAAGCCATCTCAAAATATTTGGCTCTCTAGTGTTTATTCATATACCTAAAGAAAAGAGAAACAATTTGGACCCTTAAGGAAAGAAGGGAATATTTGTGGGATACTGTGAGGTCTCCAAGGCCTTCAGAATCTATATACCAGGTCAACATCACATTGAGATCAGCAGGGATGTGACCTTTGATGAAGATGCAGTGCTCAAGAAATCTAAACTATGCCAGCTTGAAGAAGTATATGAAGAGGAACCCGTAATCCCCAGTACTGCAATGAGGGAGGTTCCAGAGCTGCAGAACCAGTGAGGGAAGTCGTAACTTCCCCCGATGAGGAACTTCTAGAAGACCATGATATAGTAGAAGTGCAAGAACCTCCTCAGATGACTATCCTCCATAAAATAAAGCCAGCTTGGGCTAGAGAGATTATTCAAGATGGAGAGAAGTACGGTGTTCACCAAGGAACTACGAGACAGGTGAAAAGACCAAAGCCATTCTCCGGTTATATGGCTTTGATGTGTGATCTCCTAGAAGAGGAGCCTACCTTCTTTGAAGAATCCATTCAGAGGAAAGAATGGGCAGATTCCATGACAAAGGAATACCAATCCATAATGAAGAACGAAGTATGGGAAATAGTTCCCAGACCGAAGAATAAAGATGTGGTATCCTCCAGATGGCTCTTCAAAATAAAACATGCTGCTGATGGAAGTATTCAGAAGTATAAAGCAAGTCACTCGTGGCTTTTCCCAGAAGGAAGGCATTGACTATGAAGATACATTCTCTCATGTGGCCAGATACACTTCGATCAGAACCATCATATCTCTTGCAGCTAAGATGAAGTGGAAGCTGCACCAGATGAACGTGAAGACAACTTTCCTAAACAATGTCATTGAAGAGGAAGTGTATATAGAGAAACCTCAAGGATTTGAGGTTGAAGACAGGAAGTCTCATGTCTTCAGATTGAATAAATCCTTATAAAGATTTAAGCAAGCTCCTAGAGCTTGGTATGGCTGTATAGACAGTTTCTTGACAAGCTTAGTCTTTACCAAGACTAAATCAGACTCTAACCTCTACTTCAATATCATGAACGATGAGCCAGTAATCTTACTACTATATGTGGATGACTTATTCTTAACTGGAGAAGAAAAGCTCATCACCTAATGTAAAAAGAGACTTGCCTCGGAATTTGAAATGAAAGACCTTGTCCTAATGCATTATTTCTTAGGTCTTGAGGTATGGAAGAGTCCTAAGAGGATCTTCCTTAACCAAGGGAAGTACATGGTCAAAATCTTGAAGAGATTCGACATGTTAGAATACAAGCCCATGAATACACCCATGGAAGCAAAGCTGAAGCTGTTGGTCAATACATCGTCAGAATTGATTGATGCCACACTGTACAGACAAATTATTGGATCGCTGATGTACCTGATGAACACCAGACCATACATTTGTCTTTCCATGAACACCTCGATTCAGTTTCTGGTAGAACCTAGACATGTTCACCTAGTGGCTGCAAAACATGTGATGAGGTACCTTAAAAGTACAATAGATTGTGGTCTTAGCTATGATGGAGATCATGATTTCACATTGAGTGGATGTATTGATGTAGATTAGGTAGGAAATGTTTTTGATGGGAAAAGAACTTCAGGATGTTGTTTCAGTTTGGGATCAGCTGATCTCGTGGCAGAGTAGGAAGCAATCTAGTATTTCTCTCAGCACAGCGGAAGAAGAATACATTGTTGCATGTTCTGCCAGCTGCGAAGCTATATGGATTCGAAAGTTGCTGACCAGCCTATTTGACTTAAAGATGAGAGAAACCTTGATTCTATGTGACAAACAGAGCTGCATAAAGATGACAGAGAATCATGTATTCCATGATAGGTCGAAGCACATAGAGATCCGTTATCATTACATTCGTGACATGGTGTAGAGAGGAACCTTAAAGCTCTAGTACATTAGCATGGATGAACAGGTTGCTGACGTGTTGACCAAGCCACTATCTCGCATAAAGTTTGAGTACTTTCGAGATAAGCTTGGTATAGTTCGAAAGGACCCTCCTCGAAAGGGGGAGTAGATGTTGTGATGAGAAATCTCTTGCTTCCGACTTGATGGTTGTCATGTAAAGAAAGATGATGTGATATGACTAGTACTATGCTTCCAGCCGGATAGATGTGACGTAAAGCCAGTCTAGTATCCTGCTTCCGACCTAATTATTGTGACATAAAGCAGGACGAGTACCTTGCTTCCGACCTAATGGTTGTGACGTGTAACACCCTATTTCCCCCAGTCTATAAAAATAATTATGTTGGCCAAGAACTGTGGCAAACTCAAAGATGTGAATGTGTGATTCTGAATGGACCTTAGTATATAAGGTCGACGAATGTAAATTAACATTATGAATATATATATATATATATATATATATATATATATATATATATATATATATATATATATATATATATATNAACTGCTAGGAGGGGGATGTGCTAAAAAAGAGACCACGATGGCTAAAGAAAGGTGGTGGAAGGCACCTGGAATGGTGGTGTTAACTTCCACCGAAACCAATACCGTATTTGGTCTTCACTGGCCCGGAGAACCAAGAGAAGCTCGTTGGCCCCAAAATGAATTACTCGCCAGGTTGGTATGTGAAGAGGCTCCTCATGGGTTAATGAGGGATGGGGGTGGACCGTCCATCTGTGGAGGCCTCAGACCTGACCACCGTGGGGAAATTCGTGCCACACGCAACCTCGCCGAAAATAAAAGGTAGGTAAAAGGTGTGGAAGGGGGACGCGAGGGGGGAGAGATCTCAGGAAAAAGATCAGAAGAACTTTGGAACAAAAGACAGAGTGAGTGATAGCAGAGAAGGAGAGTAACCTTCGTTCTCGAACGCTGAAGAACAAAGACAGAGAGTCTCAAGCATCGTGGTCTAGCTCGGAGGTGGCTAGTGGTAAATCCATTCGGAGTCACTGAGCCTACGTTTGGGTGGAAACGAGCACCCCTCTCAACAGTTGCATCAAACCCGGTGTTTTTCTGATAAGTGTTTTATATCTTGTATCTTGAAATTTATATGTTGACATGTATGCTCATAGTCTGTGCAACTATAAATGGTTTCAGTAATAAGACTGTCTGCATGGTGTTTTGATCAGAAATGATGGCTGCATGTTTTTATTGGAAAGACCACATATGGCTTATGTTTATATATATATATATATATATATATATGTTGAACTAATACGGATTTTCAAGACTGCTCTCGAGAGATTTGTTCCTGTGTTTGTCTTACCTGATGCCTTGGATAGATTTCCCCACGAAGGCACCCTTTTGAGACCACTCCCTTAACTTCTAGAAGACCTTCCAGTCTGGTCTTCAAAACCTGGTGTAAATTGCCTGAGGGCCTGAAGGAGGATGTTATATTTTAAGTCTTAAAATATCGTGCGAGGGAGAATGGTCCTCGTAGACCTCAAAATTTCGGCATTTCGGTACTCGAAATACCCAAGGGCAAGTTCCCTTGCACTTGCAAGTCCCGAAACTCCGACTTGCAAAATCCTAAAATATTAGCATGGGGGTAAATTAAGAGTTTTCGGAGTTTCGGCACCAAGAGTATCTAGGTGCGAGTTCTCTTGTACTCGCGAGTCCTAAAACCCTAACCCGCGAAATCCTGAAATGACAGCATGTGGATGAGTTAGGACCTTTCGGTGATTCGGTACCCAGGATACCCTCCCTCTTGCTAAATGCACGAATGAGATCCTTTCGGAGGATCTGAGGTCGGTTACGACCATAAAAATGAATGAAAGAACGCAGACGATAATGCCTCGACCCCTTTTTAACCTTCGCAAGTAACGAAGAAATCGGGACCGTCGATCCCAAGACCCATGGGAGTGCATGGACCATCCAGCTGTAGAGTACACGTGGTGGCCGGTAAGCATTCCAGCATTTTGGCACCTGGGGGACTAGAGGGTAAGAACCCTTGTCCTCACGACATGCGAAATCTCGACATACGAAACCCTGAAATGACGGGACATGGACAAGTTAAGATGATTCGGTATTTCGGCACTCGGGATACCTAGAGGCAACTCCCTTGTACACACTAGTCCCAAAATCCCGATGGGTGAAATCCCGAAAGGACAATACGCGGACATGTTACGATATTTCGGCATTTTGGAAATTGGAATACTCAAGGGCGTACTTCCTTGTACTCTCAAGTCCCAAAACCCTGACTTACAAAGTCTCGATATGGCCTACTGCACATAAATATGATACTTCAGTGTTTTGGCTTCCGAAGTGTCGAAGGGTGTGAACCCCTTGACGTTTTATAACACGAAATCCCGAAAGGAGAAACCCCGAAATGAGCTTAGAAATGATTACCGGTTTCGTAGTTTCGGCTCCCAGGAAACCTAAGTGCAATACCTATTGTCTGTGCATATCCTGAAATCCCGGCATACGAAACCCCAAAATAATAATAGCATGGATGAGGTAGGGTGCTTCGGTATTTCGGCACCTGAGATACCTAACAATAAGTTTTCTTTTGCTCGCCAGTCCCAAAAACCCGGTTTATGAATTCCCGAAATGGGCTGAGCAACATATATATATATATATGTATGTAGGATTCAAAGTTTCAGTTCCCGGGAAAACTAGATGTGAAACCTTGTGTCATCGCATCCCCCAAAGTTCTGGTATGAGAAATCCCAAAGGGTAGAGTGCCTAGACTTAACCTGGGTCGTTGTTAATCGTGTTAAGCAGTTAGACCCATTTCGGATTTCTGTCCTTTGAAAGATAAGAGAGAAAGGGGAATACATGCACCGCGATTTCCCGAATCGCGAAAGCCGACGAGCACAGTCCCGATAAGGCCTGTGGTCATAGCCGTCGATCACATGAGTGCGGTCAAGGGATAGCAGGGTCAGTATCAGGCCCCGTAGGGATTTGGGGAAGTTTGTTCATCAGAGAGAAGATGAGAAAGGCCGAAATTTTATTTTTTCTGTACTGGGTGCATTACAAAGTGGTATTAGAGCATGGTTACAACACTTGGTTTGCTTGGGCTCATGAACAGGTTGCGCAGAGACTCCATTCGGAGTACTGTTAAAAGGAGTAACTCCTTATCTTGACCCACTCAATTAAAAAGTTGAAGTTAAGAATGAAAACTCCTATTGTGTGTGTGCATGAGAAAAATATGAATTATGTATTGGTTATAAATGAATATAAACATTGACTAACAACCAACATATTTCCTTTTGCACACAAGTGGAAGATCAACCGCGGGAAATTATCGACGTATAGAATGGTGACTCACCATGAAGTGGGGGAGGGCTCCCATAATAGAGACGAAGAGTCTGATGAAAGGAGGGTAGTAGGGACCCCTCTCAATCTAGCTGAGACTGTGAGGAGCCTCATGGTCTAATTACAAAGCTGCAAGGCTGACAATGATAGGATGATGAAAGAACAAGAGAAGCAAATAGAAATTAACGCAGTGTTACTGCAGACCTTATCCGACCTACAAATACAAATGCAGCATGAACCTAAGGTACAGAAACATGGTCATATCAGTGGCCACACTGAGAGGAGCACCTCGAAAAAGGTCCATCCCAGAGGAAAAGGACAAGCGGCGGATGATTCCCCTGAGAAGGAAGCTGGCAGTTCGGAGGGCTCTTCTAGCAACAGAACTAGTTCTTATTCTCGAAGAAGACAGAAGAAGCGAAATCTTTCCAATGGTCATAAATTCGAATAATTCAGGAAGGCCAAACCACCCTCCTTTGATGGTGAAATAAAGAAGGGAGAGGAAGCAGAGGCCTGGCTGCTTGGACTAAAGAAGTATTTCAGAGTCCATGACTTCTCAGAAAATATGAAGGCCCGAGTGGCCACCTTCAACTTGAACAGAAAGGCTTCCATTTGGTGGGAAGACCTTAAGAATGTGAAAGGGGTTCGCAAAGAGAACCTGTCTTGGGAACGGTTTGAGAAATACTTCCGGAAGAAGAATCTGTCGGAAAAATATTTTGACGAAAAGACTAAAGAATTCTATGAACTCAAATTGGGACAACTCACTATAGAATAATATGTTAGCAGATTCCTCGAGTTGCTGAGGTATGTACCTTATATAAAGGAAGAAAAGGCAAAGGTGCAACGTTTCATCAGCAAACTACCTAAGGACTATCGGAACAGAATTGAATTTGATGAGCCAATGACCCTAGAAGGCACTATCCGAAAGGCAAGATATTGTCATGAACAGTTTGGACATCAGACAAAACCTCGTGAAGGGTGGAAATCGAAGAATAGTTCAGGATTTCAAAGAAAAGGGATTAAATCCCCAAGATTTAAGAGCTATAAGAAGAACTCAAGGATGAGCTTCCCAGCCCAGAGTGTACACCAGCAGAACTTTCCCTCCTTGAGCAGAAATAAAACTTCTAGGTCTGTACCAGTGAAGGCTGATAACCCAAAGAGAGAACCTTTGAAATGTTGGGGTTGCGGAGAAGAACACCTACTGAGAGACTGTCCACACTGACAATAGAATAGTCGAAGAATTTACAACATCCAGGAAGCTACCACCATCAATGATGTGGCCAGGAGTGTGCCGCAAATATATGCAGCCTTGGATAATAACCAAGCCGACCACCAAGCTTCAGTGGTGGAAATAGAAGGTATGATTTCCAACCATCTAGTGTCTATTCTGATTGACCTTGGTTCAAACTTGAGTTATATAGCCCCTAATACTGTTGATAACTGTAAACTACAGCCACATAAACTTACCAAGCCATGGTTAGTACAATTAGCCACTGGCACCAAAAGAAGGGTAGCAAAGGTCATACCAACCTGCCAATTAACGTTGGGTGAATTCTCCACCCAAGCAACCCTTAACATATTACCCCTGGGATCGTATGATCTGTTGATTGGTATGGACTGGCTAGCCGCCCATAAAGCCAGATTGGATTGATACCATAAAACCTTAGAATGTGTAAGTAAAGAAGGGAAAAGGATAACCCTTCAAGGGATCCGAAAACCTGTCTCAGTGAGACAAATATCAGCTCTGCAAATGAGAAAGTATTGCCGAAAAAGATGTCCCCTATATGCAATACAGGTGTTGAAAACTATTGAATATGACAAACCAAGCCTCGAAGACCACCCCACCCTGAGAAAATACAGAGATGTATTTTTGGAAGAGGTACCGGGTCTACCTGTGAGGAGAGACATTGACTTCTCGATAGAACTTGCACCAGGAGTGGTGCCAGTTTCTAGAACACCCTACAGGATGAGCACACCTGAATTAGTTGAACTCAAATCACAACTAAAAGAAATGATGGACAGAGGCTATATCCGGCCCAGCGTGTCTTTGTGGGGAGCACCAGTCCTGTTTGTGAAAAATAAAGATGGTACCCTCCGACTGTGCATAGATTATAGACAACTAAATAAGGTAACCATAAAGAACAAGTACCCCTTACCCAGGATTGATGACCTGTTTGATCAATTGGGAGGTGCCTCTATCTTCTCTAAGATTGACTTGAGGTCTGGATACCATCAAGTCCGAATAAAGGGTGAAGACATCCCCAAAACTACCTTCAGGACAAGATATGGTCACTATGAGTTTGTGGTAGTGCCATTTGGGTTAACCAATGCCCCTGCCACTTTTATGTGCTTGATGAACAATGTACTCAGCAAATTCCTAGACAAAATTGTCCTAGTTTTTATTGATGATATATTAATTTACTCCAAGAATAGAGAGGAGCATGAGGAACACCTTAGGCTTGTTCTTCAAGTTCTAAGAGAACATCAGCTCTATGCCAAATTCAGCAAGTGTGATTTCTTCCAGAAGCAAATACATTACTTGGGCCATGTTCTATCCGAAGAAGGAGTAGTAGTAGACCCTGACAAAATCAGGTCTATCATGGAATGGCCTACCCCAAAGGATGTTTCAGATATCAGATCCTTTATGGGATTAGCAGAATACTATAAGAGATTTATAAAAGGATTCTCCAAGATTGGTTGTCCAATGAATGCCCTCCAGAAGAAGGGGACAAAATTCACGTGGACACAAAAATGTGAAGAAATATTTCAAACCCTGAAACATCTACTGACCCACGCACCCATGTTGAAGATCACCGATCCAGAAGCTGACTTCCTCGTGTGCACAAATGCCTGTAAGGAAGGGCTCAGAGGAGTCCTTATGTAGGGAGGAAGTGTGGTATGCTATGAGTCCCGAAAACTGAACGAGCATGAAGTCAACTATGTGACCCATGATCTAGAGCTGGCCGTCATAGTGCACACCTTAAAAATGTGGAGGCATTACCTCCTGGGAAGGAGATTTGTACTTATGACAGACCATTGTGGATTGAGATATCTGTTTGACCAACCAAAGCTTAATGCCAGACAAGCTAGGTGGATGGCCCTCCTCAGTGAGTTTGATTTTGAAATCAAACATATTAAGGGAAAGGAAAATAGGGTGTTGATGCCCTTAGTCGAAGCATGAAAACAATTCATCTGGCAGTAGTAAGTACCTGCTAGACGGATGTCAAGGAAAGATTCAGAAATGCACAAGAGACAGACATGTTCTTCTAGACCGTGACCTCATACCTACAACAAGAAACCACAGGGATAAAGTATGGAGGCTACCAGATGATGGAAGGAGGTATGCTCACTTACCGAAAAAGATTATATATCCCAGATTATGACGACTTGAAGAGGTTCATACTGGATGAACTACATAAAAGACCCTATACTGGTCATCCAGGATACCAGAAGATGATCATGGCCACTAGGAAACAATTCTATTGGCCTGGATTGAAGAAGGACATAGCCAAGTACCTAGCCAAATGCATAGAATGCCAACAAGTAAAAGCAGAACACCGACACCCAGCAGGATTATTACAACCTCTACCAATCCCAGAATGGAAATGGGAAACCATCTCCATGGATTTCATCACCGGATTACCAACCTCGACCAAACAGAATGACACCATCATGGTAGTAGTGGATAAATTGAGAAAGTCCACTCATTTTACCCCCATTAAGTCGACTTGCAAGGCAATAGACATTGCCCAGGTATTTATGAAGGAGATATTCAGACTACATGGTATGCCGAAAAAGATCGTGTCTGACAAACACACAAAATTTACTTCCAACTTTTGGAAATCACTGATGGCGGGTTTAGAGACCAAGTTGTTGTTTAACACTGCCTATCATCCCCAAACCGATGGACATACAGAAAGAGTGAACCAAATACTAGAAGACATGCTAAGAATGCATGTAATGCATCAACCCAAGAAGTGGGAAGACTACCTTCCACTGGTGGAATTCACCTACAACAACGGCTACCGAGAATCCTTAAAGATGAGTCCCTTCGAAGTCCTCTATGGTAGGCCATGCAACACCCCTGTCAGTTGGAGTAATCCCGTAAGAATAATTTATTTTGGACCCGACATGTTGAAAGAAATGGAACAGCAAGTGACTCAGATAAAACAAAACCTGAAGGTCACTCAGAACCGACAGAAAAGTTACGCCGACCAAAAGAGAACTCCAAGAGAGTTCAAGACGGGAGATCATGTATATCTCAAAGTTAGACCCAGGAATAGTTCTCTGAAAATGGGAGATTGTGCCAAGTTGTCACCTCGGTATTGTGGACCCTTGAGGTTCTAGATAGAGTGGGACCTGTAGACCATAGGCTAGCACTTCCTCCCATAGTAAAAGCACATAATGTTTTCCATGTTTCATCATTGAAGAAATATGTACATGATTCTAATCATATAATTGGCTGGTCTGTGATCCAGGTGCAACCAGAGGGAGAATTCCTACCAGAACCTCAATGCATACTAGACAGAAAGGAAACCCCACTCTGGAACCGAACCATTGCATAGGTCAAGGTGCAGTGGAGAAATTTTGGCCCAGGTGAGGCTACATAGGAAATGGAGGATGCCATGAAACAGGCATATCCAATTTTGTTTATCTCTGTACATACATGTCATGATGATAGATAGAACATAGAGAACGATGTTCCTTTAAGGGGGAGGGAATTGTAACACCCTGTTTCCCCCAGTCTATAAAAATAATTATATTGGCCAAGAACTGTGGCAAACTCAAAGATGTGAATGTGTGATTCTGAATGGACCTTAGTATATAAGGTCGACAAATGTAAATTAACATTATGAATATATATATATATATATATATTGCAGGACTGTTGGGAGGGGGATGTGCTGAAAAATAGACCATGATGGCTAAAGAAAGGTGGTGGAAGGCACCTGGAATGGTGGCGTTAACTTCCACCGAAACCAATACAGTATTTGGTCTTCACTGGCCCGGAGAACCAAGAGTGGCTCGTTGGCCCCGAAATGAATTACTTGCCAAGTTGGCAGGTGAAGAGGCTCCTCATGGGTTAATAAGGGATGGGGGTGGACCGTCCATCCGTGGAGGCCTCGGACCTGACCACCGCGGGGAAATTCGTGCCACATGCAACCGCGCCGAAAAGAAAAGGCAGGTAAAACGTGTGGAAGGGGGATGCGAGGGGGGAGAGATCTCAGGAAAAAGATCAGAAGAACTCTGGAACAAAAGACAGAGTGAGTGATAGCAGAGAAGAAGGAGAGTAACCTTCATTCTCGATCACTAAAGAACAGAGACAGAGAGTCTCAAGCATCGTGGTATAGCTCGGGGGTGGCTAGTGGTAAATCCATTCAGAGTCGTTGAGCCTATGGTTGGGTGGAAACGAGCACCCCTCTCAGCAGTTGCATCAAACCCAGTGTTTTTCTGATAAGTGTTTTATATCTTGTATCTTGAAATTCATATGCTGACATGTATGCTCATAGTCTGTGCAACTATGAATGGTTTCAGTAATAAGACTGTCTGCATGGTGTTTTGATCAGAAATGATGGCTGCATGTTTTTATTGGAAAGACCACGTATGGTTTATGTTTATATATATATGTTGAACTAATATGGATTTTCAAGTCTGCTCTCGGGAGATTTGTTCCTGTGTTTGTCTTACCTAATGCCTTGGATAGATTTTATATGTTGAACTAATATGGATTTTCAAGTCTGATCTCGGGAGATTTGTTCCTGTGTTTGTCTTACCTGATGCCTTGGATAGATTTCCCCACGAAGGAACCCTTTCGAGACCACTCCCTTACCTTCTAGAAGACCTTCCAGTCTGGTCTTCAAAACCTAGTGTAAATTGCCCGAGGACCCGAAGGAGGATGTTATATTTTAAGTCTTAAAATCTCACGCGAGGGAGAATGGTCCTCGTAGACCTCAACATTTCTGCATTTCGGTACTCGGAATACCCAAGGGAAAGTTCCCTTGCACTCGCAAGTCCCGAAACCCCGACTTGCGAAATCCCGAAATATTAGCGTGGGGGCAAATTAAGAGTTTTCGGAGTTTCGGCACCCAGAGTATTTAGGTGTGAGTTCTCTTGTACTCGCGAGTCTCGAAACCCTAACCCGCGAAATCCTGAAATGACAGCGTGTGGATAAGTTAGGACCTTTCAGTGATTCGGTACCCAGGATACCCTCCCTCTTGCTAAATGCACAAATGAGATCCTTTCGGAGGATCTAAGGTCGGTTACGACTGTAAAATTGAATGAAGGAACGCAGGCGATAATGACTCAACCCCTTTTTAACCTTCGCAAGTAAAGAAGAAATCGGGACCGTCGATCCCAAGACCCATGGGAGTGCATGGACCGTCCAGCTGTAGAGTACACATGGCGGGCGGTAAGCGTTCCGACATTTCGGCACACAAGGGACTAGAGGGTAAGAACCCTTGTCCTCACGACTCGCGAAATCCCGACATACGAAACCCCGAAATGATGGGACGTGGACAAGTTAATATGATTTGACATTTTGGCACCTGGGATACCTAGAGGCAAGTCCCTTATACACGCCAGTCCCAAAATCCCGATGGGTGAAATCCCGAAAGGACAATACATGGACATGTTACGATATTTCGGCATTTCGGAAATCGGAATACTTAAGGGCATACTCCCTTGTACTCGCAAGTCCCAAAATCCCGACTTGCAAATTCCCGATATGGCCTAGTGCACATAAATCTGATACTTCGGTGTTTCGACTTCTAGAGTGCTGAAGGGCGTGAACCCCTTGACGTTTTATAATGCGAAATCCGAAAAGGAGAAACCCTGAAATGAGCTTAGAAATGATTACTGGTTTCAAAGTTTCGAATCCCGGGAAACCTAAGTGCGAGACCTCCTGTCTGCGCATATCCCAAAATCCTGGCATACGAAACCCCAAAATAATAATAGCACGGATGAGGTAGGTTTCTTTGGTATTTCGGCATGCGGGATACCTAATGGTAAGTTTTCTTGTGCTCGCCAGTCCCGAAAACTCGATTTGTGAATTCTCGAAATGGGTTGAGCAACATATATATATTTATGTATGTAGGATTCGGAGTTTCGGTTCCCGGGAAAACCAGATGTGAAACCTCATGTCATCGCATCCCCCGAAGTTCCGGTATGAGAAATCCCGAAGGGTAGAGTGCCCAAACTTAACCTGGGTCGTTGTTAATCATGTTAAGCAGTTAGACCCATTTCGGATTTTGGCCCTTCGAAAGATAAGAGAGAAAGGGGAATACATGCATTGCGATTTCCTGAATCGCGAAAGCCGACGAGCACAGTCCCGATAAGGCCCGTGGTCATAGCCTCTGATCACATGAGTGCGGTCAAGGGATAGCAGGGTCTGTATCAGGCCCCGTAGGGATTTGGGGAAGTCTGTTCATCGGAGAGAAGATGAAAAAGGCCAAAAAAAATTGATTTCTGTAGTGGGTGTGTTACATGACGTAAAGCAAGATGATGTGTGACTAGTACTATGCTTCCGGCTGTATAGCTACGACGTAAAGCAAGTCTAGTTCCCTGCTTCCGACCTGATGGTTGTGACGTAAAGTAGGATGTGTACCTTGCTTCCGACCTGATGGTTGTGACGTAAAGAAAGATGATATGATGAGACTAGTGCTCAGATTCCAGCTGGATAGTTGTGACGTAAAGCCAGTCTAGTATCCTGCTTCTGACCTGATGGTTGTGACGTAAAGCAGGACGAGTATCTTTCTTCCAGCTTCAGTGTTGTGACGTAAAGAAATATGATGAGATGAGACTAGTACTGTGCTTCCAGCTTGATAGCTGTGACGTAAAGCCAGTCAAGTATCTTGCTTCCAGCCTGAGTGCTATGACGTAAAGCAAGACATTGAGATGAGACGAGTACTGAGCTTCCAGCTTGACAACTGTGACGTAAAGCCAGTCTTGTATTATGATGAGCCAACCTTGTGCTGTGATGATGATGATGTATCAGTTTTTATACTAATACATATTGATGCAGATGATGATGGAATTCCTTTGAGAATGACGATGTTGCCGATGAAGAAAACTTCTGATGATTTATAGATATGCTAGTCATTGTTCCAAGATGATATTGATGATGTTTTCCTCTCACCCACTTGATGTTGTTGATGATGTTGTCCTCTCTCTCTCGCATGATGTTGTTGAAGAATACCCTTCTTGTTAAGGGGGAGTGTTGAAATAATGCAACTGCAAAGAGTATTCTTATTATTATTTGATATATTATTCATTGGATCAATCCCCATTGTGGATTTATCATGTCGGCTATTGTAATAGGACCAAATCCCCTTTTGCGGATTGGTTAAATGATAATTATAATAGGCAGAATAATAAGTCGGCCCCAAAAGATATTAAAGAGGCCCCAAAAAATATTAAAGGTGGTTATAACAACCCAGTTGGAGAAGTTGGCCCTGCCAGTGAAGAGACACTTCACATGTGCCAGTCTAATATAAATAAGGAGGCTAGCACCTCACTTAGACACACAACTCACTTGCTCATTTCGTGAGACAAGTTTCAGATCTGCAGTTAGAGAAGAAGGAGAGAGAGTGGCGCATATCTGGGAGAGGACTTTCTGTATTAGTTTAAGAGATCTCTTGGCATTGTATTGGCTATCTATATTAAGGAAGTTTTGTTGGGTTGTCTTCCCCTAGAGGGTTTCCCAGGATAAATGTTGTGTCTCTTGTGATTGTGTATTTCTCAGTGATCTTGGATTATGCTATTGTTATCTAATGAAATGCAAAGAACTATAATAATGGCTTAAACATTAACATATTCATGTCCATCTGGTGTAACTTCCACTTCATCTTAGCTGCAAGAGCTATGATGGTTCTGATCGAATTGTATCTGGCTAAAGGAGCGAATGTCTCTTCATAGTCAATGCCTTCCTTTTGAGAAAAGCCACAAGCGACAAATCTTGCTTTATACTTCTCAATACTTCCATCAGTAGCATGTTTTATTTTGAAGAGCCATTTGGAGGATACCACATCTTTACTCTTTGGTCTGGGAACTATTTCCCATACTTCGTTCTTTATTATGGATTGGTATTCCTCTGTCATGGCATCTACCCATTCTTTCCTCTGAATGGCTTCTTCAAAGTAGGTAGGCTCCTCCTCTAGAAGATCACACATCAAAGCCGTATAATTGGAGAATGGCTTTGGTCTTTTCACCTGTCTCATAGTTCCTTCAGGAACACCATACTTCTCTCCATCTTGAATAAGATCTCTAGCCCAAGCTGGATTTCTTTTATGGAGGATCATCATCTGAGGAGGTTATTGAACTTCTAATATATCATGGTCTTCTAGAATTTTATCATCAGGAGAAGTTACGACTTCCCTCACTGATTCTACGGCTCTGGGAACCTTCCTCACTTCAGTTCTGGGGATTACGGGCTCCTCTTCATATACTTCTTCTAGCTGGCATCTTCTTGATTTCTTGAGCGTTGCATCTTCATCAAAGGTCACATCCTTGCTGATATCAATGTGACGCTGACCTGGTATATAGATTCTGAAGGCCTTGGAGACCTCACAGTAACCCACAAATATTCCCTTCTTTCCTGAAGGTTCCAGCTTGTTTCTCTTCTCTTTCGGTATATGAATAAATACTGGGCAACCAAATATTTTGAGATGGCTTACCTCTGGCTTCTTTCCAGTGAACATCTCTTTTGGGGTCTTGAGCCCAAGTGCACTATGGGACAATCGGTTATGCACATATACAGTTGTCATTGTCGCTTCTGCCCATAAGCACATAGGAATATCTTGATCATGGATCATAGTCTTCACAACTTCCATTATCATTCTGTTCTTTCGTTCAGCTACACCGTTTTGTTGGAGATTATAGGGAGTAGTGAGTTCCCTCTTGATCCCAACATATTTGCAGAATTTCACAAACTCTTTTGAGGTATATTCTCCTCCATTATTTGACCTAAGTATCTTAATCTTTCTTTTAGAAAGATTCTCTATCAAGGCTTTGAATTCCTTGAACTTGTTGAACACTTCATCTTTAGATTTCAAAAAATATACCCAGGTCTTACAATAATAATCATCAATAAATGATACATAATATACATACCCACTAATGGAGGATGATGGCATTGGGCCACATACATCTGAATGAATGAGCTCTAGGACTCCTTCTGCTTTGTTGTCTCTCTTCGGAAAAGGGTTCTTGATGTTCTTCCCTTGTGCACATCCATTGCATACGCCTTCATGGTCAACCTTGAGTTCTGGTAAACCTGTGACCGCTTTGCATATGTATGGTAGCGCCTTGTAGTTGATGTGAGTTAATGTTCCATGCCAAATTTCACATGAGTTTTCAATGGCATGGGTCATGGCATCCTCCGAGTGACCCTTTAGTTTATACAAGCCATTTTCTTCACTTCCAATGATGATTGCTTCATTTAAGGTTTCTCCTTTAGCCCACATAAGAACTTCTCCATCTATAAAGGAAACTCTGAAGCCTTTCTTTTCTAAAGCTGAAATGGA
>ML814003.1:93321-133577 GCA_009831015.1 Picea engelmannii | reverse complement strand
ATGATGATTGCTTCATTTAAGGTTTCTCCTTTAGCCCACATAAGAACTTCTCCATCTATAAAGGAAACTCTGAAGCCTTTCTTTTCTAAAGCTGAAATGGAGAGTAGGTTCTTAGTCAAACCTGGTACATATAGTACATCCTTCATTTTTAGTGAATTTCTTGAATTCAGTTTGTAGCTTGCTTCTCCCACTCCCTTGATGGGATATTGGTAATCATCTCCAAGTGTCACTTTCTGAGAAAACTTATTTTCTGAGATACAAGAGAGAATGTCTCTTTATCTCGTCATGTGCTTGGATGCACCACTATCAATGAGCCAAGTGTCCTCTCCAGGTGTTATAGATCCTAAGAGGGCCAAGATTAAGACATGGTCTTTGATTTGCTCTCTTATCATCTTTGCGAGTGGCTCTTCATCTTCAACTACATGGGCATGGTGCCTCTTATGTTTTATCTTGTATTCTTCTCGTCTGGCTGGATAGAATTTCGCAATGTGTCCCATCTTATCACAATGGTAGCATTGTATAGATGAGTAATCTCTTTCCTTTCATTGTCCTTTCTTCTGAAATCTCCTTGGATGAGATTCTTTATTATTGAATTTGTTTGGTGGTTGAGGCTCTTTATGAGTCTCCTTTTGGAAGTAGGGTTTCTTCCTTCCTCTTTTGGTGTGAGTATCTAGGGCTTGACCATCATCTCTTGCTAGTAGTGCTTCACGGTTAGCTACTCTTGTTTCTTCTTGGATGCATTCTTCCCATAGACTATCAAACTTTAGTTTCTCCATTCTGGCACATATCGTTTGGATGAATGCATCCCAAGGTCTTGTGAGACCATTTAGGGAAGTCATTATGAGTTCATCTTCATCTATGGTATCTCCAATCACTTCTAACTGTTCTTTGAATTCCTGGAGAAATATTGCTTAATTGTTTCTCCTTTCTGCATCCTTGTATTCTTCAGTTGAGTTCTTAGATTCATCTTCTGGTTTATGTTCTTTCCTTCATACAGTCTGGTCAAGGCATCAAACATTTCTTTCAAAGTCTTATTAGATGACACATAAGGAATCAGGTGGTCTTTGATTGAATTTTCAATGATTCTTTTGGCCATGATTGTGTCCTTTTGATGCTTGGTTTTTTCTGCAGCATCATCGGGTTCCGTAATTTCTCCTTTGACGAATTTTGCCAGGTCATTCTCTTCAAGAATGAGTCCAATCCTATACTTCCAGGCATGGAAGTTTTCCACACCTTCCAGCTTGTCAACAAGCTTAGTGCTTGTAGACATCTTTTACCTAGAGCTAGGAAAATGACCAAAAAATGAAAATGCTCAAAATCAAATTTTGAACTTACCAGGAGGTGCACTTGGCTGAGGCGAGTAGTCTAGTGTGTTTGGATCTGAGAAAATCCAACTTGTGCTCCTCCAAACTTGATCTGTGGATTTCTGGACTGGTGCTTCTGGTTTTCTGGTACCTCTGGTACTCTAGTACTTCTGGTACTTCTGGTACACTGGGTTTTTGGTACTTCTGATGCTTTGTGAAACTAGGGTTTCACTTTCTGAGAGATCTGGCCACTGAAAAGGTGCGCTAAGAGTTCCAAAGTAATCCTTGGGGGAGGGCGCACTTTTCTATATGGTTTTAGGGATGAAAAGCTTCACCATCAAAAAGCCCTAATTTGCATGTACAACAACAGTGACGTTTTTCACTTCTTGTGAAAGACGTTTCCTTCAGCTTGGCTCTGATACCATGTTAATGTTTAAGACAATATTATAGTTCCTAGCATTTCAATAGATAACAATAGCATAACAAAAGATCACTGAGAAATACACAATCACAAGAGACACAACATTTATCCTGGGAAACCCTCTAGGGGAAGAAAACCCAACAAAACTTCCTTATTATAGATAGCCAATACAATGCCAAGAGATAACTCAAGATAATACAGAAGATCCTCTCCCAAAATATGCGCCACTCTCTCTCTCTCTTCTCAAACTGAAATTCTGAAACTTGTCTCTCAATTAGCAAGTGAGATGTGTGTCTAAGTGACGCACCAACCTCCTTATTTATACAAATCTGGCACGTGTGAAGTGTCTCTTCACTGGAAGGGCCGACTTCTCAAACTGGGTGGTTATAACCTACTTTATTATATTCTGGGGCCTCTTAAATATATTTTGGGGCCGACTTCTTCTTTTGCCTATTACAATTACATTATGACCAATCCGAAAAAGGGGATTTGGTCCTTTTACAATAGTCGACATGATCAATCCACAATGGGGATTGATCCAATGAATAATATATCAAATAATAATAAGAATACACTTTGCAGTTACATTATTTCAACAGAAATAATGTTCCATTTGGGTGACCCAGCCTGTGGGATTTGATCCATCAAATTTGTTCACCTCAATTCTGGGAGGGCGGAGGTCTCAAGAAAAGTGGGTAGTATGAGGACCTTGGTAATGGGAAGAGTCATGGTCATCCTAATAAGATGGTTGTTCAGAAGAGGAAGGGTTCTGGGAACGGCCCATGAAGTGTTCAAAGGTGGATTTGAGGTCTTTGATGTAGCAACAATGTTCCTTGAGGATCTCAATAGCCGAATTGATTGAGCTAAGGCTGGCATTGATATTCTTGATGTCTTCCTGGTTCTTGTGGGTGTCAGCAATCAAGGCATTGAGTTATTGGGCTCTTGTGGTAGCCATTTGGAAAAATGAGCAGAAAAATGGTATAGGGGAAACAAAAAGGGTCTAGAGGGGTGGGTGTGACCACTGAGAAGAAGGTTGTTAAATGATAGGTACCACTACGATAACGGAAAAAAGGGGGATCCAATGGGATACGGGCCAAATAAGGGTGTCGTAGAAGGGTCGGGTCCACAAAAAAAATTGTGTTAAAAGTGATAGGTATCACTAAAATCAGGGCAAAGAGACAAACCCAATGGGATAGGTCCCAAATAAGTTTGTCGGCGAGACCACTATACTCATTTTAAATCTTGCGGAGTTATACTCCGACTTGAATAATACTGCAATGACGAAATACCCAAATGCTTAACAGGAATAAATGTGTAGTAATTTCACAACCAAGATGTAGAAGGCACAGTTACGCAGCAATAGATCTTGTTTGTTCTATATTTTTTTTTGTCCCCGGGGATAGGATATTCAGGGTTTCTATAGACAAGGGTTTACCCTATGCTATAGCTCTTTGATATACATTCGGGGTCCAACAATAGTACTCGGCCCATTATCTCGGGGCACCAACTAAGGAGGCTAGATTGTGCCCTTAACCGTATTACCAGACTACCCAGGTACTAGAGAGTATCTTTCTGAGTGTTGTTCTCAGTGGCACTATAGCAGTCAGGCGGTCAATCAGTTTATCTATGGAAGGCTTCAGGATATCTAGTTCGATCCGTATACAGGTGTTGTCTGATGCGCTACCACTCGAAGGGGTACCAACAGGGGTTACAAGGGTGGCCAACATATGTGCGCTTAAGTACCTCTTGTATTTTCTGCATGTATGACTCCCCGACCGCGAGTTTATGCACGTAATGAAATATCTTTGTAGCTTTAAGACATCGGAATACATCTCTACCCTAAAAAAAATTAACCCACATTTTTTTGTCGAGAAAGGTGCTCTGATACCACTTGTAGTATTCCAGATATAAAATAGTATGCAAAACAAAGAGATTTTAGCATAGAAATGGCAGAGCAATAATGATATAACCATAATAATACCAGAATAACACTAGAAAGAGAACCTTGATTAATGATAGCAATGTTCACTTGCCTCTTCGAGGGGGCAACGTCCAACAGAGCAGGCCTCTATTACAATAATCTCCAAGACAAGACTTCTCATACCTCTATTCCTATTTAAACTAAATCTATCTATCCAAAAGAACAATCTAGGGAAGATCCTTCTCGAAGCGAAAGCTTCGATTATGTCTTCTTACATTTGACTTATTCCTCCTTATTTCCAGGCCTTATTAATATTGGCCTTTATTACATGGAATTATATTATTCTACCTACGTGAGGGGTTAGGAAGGTTAGGTACCTAAGAGATTGAAAACATTGAACAATGGACTAAGCAATGGTGTGATAGGTGGATTTCTTTGGGAGGTGGGTTGATCTTGGTCAAGTCAATGTTGCAAGCAATTCTAGTTTACTAGCATACTGTAACTTTCATCCCTAAAGGGTTTTAGGCTTAATCAGAAAGAGGTGTTTCAAGTTCTTTTGGACTAGTAAGAGGGAGAAGGAAGGAATTCCTTTTGGTAAAACGGAAATCAATGGCAAAACCTAAGGATGAAGGTCATTGGGGGATTAAAATGTACATCTTTTTGGTAAGGCCTTTTACAACCAAAAAACAAGGGATGTGGAGAGAGGTAATAGAATCAAAAGTATATTGACCCTCTCTCCTTCGAAAAATGGATTAGGAAGGAAAGTAAATCCTTTCAAAATGGGTCCATACTCTAGAAGGCATTGGCTTCATCTTTTCCTGTGATGGGAAATTTCTTTGTTTGGAAGGTTGGGAAGGGGAATAAAGTCAAAATTGGGGCAAATCCATGTGTTGGTAGTGGATTATTACTTAGATTTCCTTGAGATTTGATTGCTACATTACAAAATCAAGGTATTAATACCTTAGGTGACACAATAGATGATACAACCACTACTCTATTGAGTCAAGGTTGGAAAAATAAAGAGAATCTAGGCTTATCAGAACCTAATTCGAGGTTGTGGGAAGCTTATCTAGGACAACTAAACAAATGTCATATCAAACTAAGATACGAGGAAGGTTCCTTAGTTTGGTCTAGGAATGATATAATGGGTTAATACACCCTAATACTATGATACAAAGTTCTATGTAAAAATGATAATTAGGATGAGGAGGTTTGGTGGTGGAAGTCACTATGGAAGGTGAAGGCACCATTAAAAGATAAAGTTTATATGTGGCTTGTTTTTTGGAACAAATCCTTAACCTGGGATGTGATCCACAAATGTAGAAGAAATGTTGAGGGGACATGTGCCTTATGTAAGCAAGATGGTGAATTTCTGATCACTTATTACATACATTTCCTTATGCAGTGCTAGTGTGGGGAGAGATAGAGTTATTGACATGAAGTAGGAGGGTGGCATGGACAAATAATGGAAGAGGCTTTAAAAAGTTTGGTTCCAAGATAAATATCTAAAAGCATTTAGAGCTCTTCCTTTCCTAGTTGTGTGGGGAATATGGTTATCTCATAATTTGGATATCTTTCAAGATAGATATATCCTATATTTCCAATGTTCATACTAGATCATAGCAATATTTGGAAATTTCAAAATCTGTCAAAAATCACATAAGGTGTGAATATTAAATCATCCTCAAATTGCTAAATATATGTGCTAAGGTTATTTCGATGGAGCTAGCAAAGAAAATTTTATGTGTGTGGTGTTGGAGGTTCTTTATATATCATTGTTGAACATTTATATGTCTTTAAAGAAAGTCTTGGCAGGGCCTCAAACAATTTATTATAGTTGATGGCATTGAAGCTTCTTCTAAAACTAGTAGGGGATCAAGACATCTCTCAACTACAAGTCTATGGAAACTCTAAGGTGATCATAAATCGGATGAAGGGAAACTACAAGCTAAGGACTATATTATTGCATCTTATTCTGGAAAATGTTAAAAGCTTTTCTTCTCTATTTTTAAATATATATTTCCATCATACATTTGGAGAGAGCAATTCTCAGGAAGATGATCTTTAAAAGGTTGGGTTGTTGATGAAAGTAAATTATAATTTAATTATAAAATTCCAATGGGACTCCACATGGCCTGTCTTTTAGTTTCTAGTAGATTTTTTAAATCTTTTATAAAAAAAAGTGTTGTAGGAAGTACAATGACTAGGCCCTTTTACTATTCAAATTAAAATATTTTCTTTTTGTTGGTATATGAAGGTGTTTTGATTTTTCAATGTTGGTGAGAACAAGGGAAAAGGAAGCACGAGTCTTGAGATTTTTTGTTATTCCAACTAAAAACATTTTTATCTCTGCTAGTATATAGAGGTCTTATTATCTTGGAATGTTGATTAGAATAAGTGTATTCCTATAGAGTTTCCTTTTGTTCAAATGTATTGGATAGGAACAATGTTGTTTTTGCAATGTTGTTTTTGTCATAAAACTATGAGGAGTATTAGCAAGGTATTTGAGAGACCTACATAACAATTTGTGTTCATAGGTTTCATGAATATGCACCTTTTGTTCATATAAATGCATTTTTAGAATGTAATCATTTTATTATAATAATAAAAAGTTGGGACATTTTTCTAAAAAAAAAATAAGAAATAAAATGAGAAACATAGAAGAAAATGAGAAATGAGTTCAATATGGAAAATGGAACTTCCTGGATTTTGTTATAAAAAGCAATTTTGAGTATTTTGGAGTTTTTAATAATATAAAAAATAAATAAATATGTTAGTTATTAATACTTGGCATACAAACAATTTCGCAAATTATTCAAATTTTTACAAGCACATGCACAAAGTGGTATCATATTCATATAATATATGCTAAACTTGGCATGTGCAAAATGCATCGCAACATAAGCATAGGAGACAAGATCATAACAAGATCCATTCCCTAGGACGTAGTAGAAAATATATTCTAGTTGGTTCAAATAATGTTTATCATATCCATGGACCAAAGAACCATATGTAAACTTGAGCAGAATTTAGAAGGGTGCTTAACATACAATATACTTCAAGTTTATCTTATCCACATGATATTGATGAAATTTACTCTTAAATGGGTTTTAAAACAAGAAGCACTATAGGATGCCCGTGGACTTGGCATAGCAAGACAAAGTGACTTTGTCCTCACAATGAATGCCTTGAGGGTCTTGAAAATTATCTTCACAATCTTAAAATTAATTTTAAATTTGTTTAGTCTAAAAAATATTAGGATTAAATAATTTGAGAATTAAATTGAAATCCTATATATGATGGTGGTTAAGAAAATAGCAATCCATGTTGAAGGTCCATTCCAAAAGTATGTCTCAAAGGGAACTCACAAGACTTGTTTCATACCAACATGTCAGAGAATAGGAATTTTGGAGTTTCATATGTTAGAGGACACAACAAAAACATTTGGAATCATGTGAAGCAAATAAACCTACAATGATATGTCAATCCATTATAGGGGTCACATAAACACAACCAATAAAAAGTAGAAACTTAACCCTAAAGAAGTGGACCTTTTGGAGATTCTTGGAGAGAAGGATTTGAGCTCTAGAACATGAAGAGGGGAGAAGAAAGGCAAATCTGCAAGAGACATTAGGAAGGAGAACCTAAAATCGAGAAATAGATATGTAATCCTAAGAAGTACACCTCTAGATGACAAGAGGTGGAGCATTCTAAGGGTTATTGACCAAAATTTGTAAACTTGTATCAAGTAGAATTCTAATGTAATAAAAAATAGTTTCTAGTTTTTCAACAAACATTATTTATCTCCTATTGTTTCTTGGATTTCTTCTTTGAATGTTTTTTTGTTGTTTTCTTTTGTTTTAACCATTTTTCACATGTTGAAAACCTAAAACAAAAATGGCCTTTTCCATTGGTTGTTAATGACTATAGTAAGAAATACTAGTAATATGCAAATAAAGTTAATGCAATAAAGGTCACAATTGATGACTAGGTGAGCCAACCTAGTATTGGTACATTATGTTAGTGTGTTTGATAAATGATATAATGACCAAAATTTAATATTGGCGGTGGTTAGTGAAGATCAACATCTCAACTAAGTACCAAGTATTAGAATAAAAGCAAAGCATTGTATATGAGACATTAATTCAAAAAGATGTATCATTCTTGTACCTTCTTCATTCTTGTATGTGAATGCATCCTCTATGATTAATTATTCTCCACTTGTATAGGGTCCCAATACTCTAAAAGCTACACTAGAAAATTGAGATCTTGTTCAACCTTATTGTCCTCTACATACCAAAGAAAAGAATGTATCACATATTTATAAAAATAAAAGTTAAAACACATTTTTCCCAAGTGGTAAATATACTTTGAAAAATAATTAAACTTCCAACTTTGATGTGAGCTAGGGTAACTAAGATTATTTATGTAAGAGAGCCAAGGAAAACCTGATTAACATTAAATCTCACAAGTCTTTTCCATCTCCCATGTTTGGGGATGGCATTGAGAATACACTTGACACAAATAGTTGTGCCATGCTTAGCAATACTAATAAGGCCAAAGACACTTTTTTCCTTACTTAAATAGAAAATGTTTCATTCTACTTTGATCAAGTATTTCATGCTTTGCATAGTAACCATAAAAAAAATCTTCAGATATTTGTTGATTGACTATAAGCGATCTTAGAGGGTCAACAACAAGAAGAGTAATAAACCATGGTTGCAACCTATTACCCCTCATATTGACATGAGAGGTAAACGTGGTCTTGTGAGTATTGGTGTGATCATTATAGACTTCCAAAGGTTGGGATATTGGTGGAGGTTGCTTTAGTGGTTCATCTTTTTCTTCATCATGGTGGTCACATAGTCACATCCTAGTCACTTTCACTTTGTGTTGCATGGTTATATCATGAGTATATTGTAATGTGGTGATGTACTTACCTAGTTTCATTCATGTTCATGTCATTTCCAAATTTTACCTAGTGATGGTTTGACTTGGTCAAAGGGTGCCAATTTGCACACATTTTGAGGAGATCTCATGGATTTGATGAAGACCCATTTGCACAAGTGTCTAGGGTGCACTTTCTAGGGTGAGATCTCCAAGGTTGACTTAGTCGAAGTGGACATAAAGGCACAAATACCAAGGGAATGCTCCTCTCTTTGGAAGTGCACATGCATGGATGAATATTTTATTGTAATGGATGTTGTTAAGTGGACAATGGCACTTCTTCCTAGGGAACACTTGTTAAAGGTTCACTTCATGGTTATTTTTTATTCAAAATTTTCCACAAAATCACAAGAAACAAGGCCACACAAGATAAGGTGATCATTTTATTGCATTATTCCAATCAAAGATTCAAGGAAGCTTAAGTTCCTAGGGCACACAAACTGAAGATAGTTATTTTATATTATTTGTGGCTAGAAGACTTCTAGAAAGAGATAAGTAATGAAGACATGTGGCATATCTAGAAGAGCGCCCTCCTTTTGAGCTTTACACATAGCATACTCATTTTCTTGGATATTATCCCTAATTCAAGCAATGTTATTATTTGGAGGGGTTATTTCTAGGAAATCACCCTCATGACGCAAAGCCCCACCTCAGCAGGGTCTGTTGACCTCTCGGTCAATGGATCTTCAAACTCCTCTGAGCCGAAATGGCTCCTTGGTCCCCACTGGAACCTTCAACACCTAAAAACCACAGGTCCTTTTATGAACCCCGCCTGTGCAAACAAGCACTAAGCGCAAGCTCCCCTCGCATGACCACTGGCGGTGACCACAAGCCCAACCAACAAGCACTTCGCATTTTGTGATTTCGAGACTTATATTGCAAGTTGCCCCGAATTCTCGATCTCTGAAATATGGCTTAATGGTCCCTAGATCCTCCCTTAAATTCTTCGTTGATGTGACCTTCGGCTGCGACCTGGGGCCCACCTTCCGAGTGCCTCGGGATTTCACTTATCAGGAAATCGCGAAGTAGTTATCTCCCCTTCTCCTCAAATGCAAACTCGCGATGACCACTATGACATATTGATGGTCCATGATAACCGTGATCCAATGCTCCAGATTCTTTCTTTACGAATCAGAATTTTGTGACTCGCGACTTCCGAAAATAGCTTCCTTCACTCTCCTGACTCCTAACTTCCCGATATTCCAGAGGGCCAAATCAATGGCTCGCACTCCTTCAGATCTGATGGCTACTATCTATCCTGAGCTTGCGAGTGTTGAAATAATCTCACCCTTATCCTCCCCGCAGATCTACTAGATCCAACGACTCACAGAAATCTGTGTTTCTCCCTTGTGGAATTTCTACCGTCCGTTGAGGTTCTCGATGATTCCTCGCCAAATGATTTGGCATAAACCCTCCTGAGCGTGTTTCCATGAGGTGACTTCGACCCTCATCCTTCCTTCGAGTTCTTCCAAGTCTCTATTCTTCCTGAGCTTGAATTCTCGCTGCAACTCCTGGATTCTAAAGGAATCTTGCACGCACTCCTTGCGGCGTCCACAATAACCTATGGTTATTCGAACACTCCAACTCCATGCACTCCTTGCAATAGAAGTTCTTCAACCGCTCCCTTGGGTTGGAAAAGTCTAAGACTATCCTCAGCCCGCGCACACCTTGCACGGATCTGTGCTATACTCGCACTTCTACTAGTATAATTTAATGCTATCTCTCCTAATCTTTCCGAGATAAACTCAAAACCTTGTCAAAGCACTCCTTGTGGACTTTCACTGCACTCCTTGCAAGAATTCTCAAGAAGAGAAACAGTTGAAACTTATACTCTCCCTCTCACAGACTTCATACATTCACCATGAAATCACATACAGATGGCATTGAAACAAATGCATAACAGAGACTGGAATTAAACTATAAACATACCATTCAATTGATGCATACAGGAACCAAAATACACCAGACAATTGGATCAAATAATTCTTATATTAATTCAATTGCTTATGTACATGGTCTAAAACAACAACAACTATCTGCTCATACAACTTCTACAATCTTTGTTCTTCTCTGCTCTCCTATGCTCTCTTGCTCTACCGCAAATTACAATGAGAATGACAATACAATACATACGAGGGATTCTTCTTGAGTTTTTCCCTCCAACAACTCTAAGCTATCTTATCGAAATTAAAGACTAAATGTCCACAACCGACAGATGAGAGAAATGCTCAAGATCTGTATTAAAATCCCCAAAACATTAAAAGTAAATACATCCTTCCAACTATTACATTAATGGTTCATCTTTTTGAAATTCAAAAATGTCTTCAAAATGTGTGCTAGCATATCCAGTTGTCTTCCACTCGCGCTTGTTGGCAATGCTCCTACATCATACTCCTCTAGCTGAAAAATTCATGGACTCCTATCCATGAGCTCCTGCACCGTCTGTCCATGTTTCTAGATATCTACTTCACTTTCCCAACTGGCATCCTCAATCAAGTGTCCTTTCCATTTTACCAAATATTCAAAATATGTCTTCCTTTGGGTCTTCTTGCTAACTCTCTGATCGATGATCTTTTCCATTTGTGGCTTTTCAGCTACTGGCATCTGTTTGACCCATTGAATCTCATATTGATTCTCTGCTTCATCTGCTCTGATACCACCTAACGCAGAGCCCCACCTCAGCAGGGTCTGTTGACCTCCCAGTCAATGGATCTTCGAACTCATATGAGCTGAAATGGCTCCTTGGTCCCCACTGGAACCTTCAACACCTAAAAACCACAGGTCCTTTTACAAACCCCGCCTGTGCGGACAAGCACTAAATGCAAGCTCCTCTCACATGACCACCGGTGGTGACCACAAGACCAACTAACAGGGACTTCACATTTCGTGATTTTGGGACTTCTATTGCGAGTCGCCTCGACTCCTCCAATTCTCGATCTCTGAAATAGGGCTTAATGGTCCCTAGCTCCTCCCTTAAATTATTTTTTGATGTGACCTTCGACTGTGACCTGGGGCCCAACTTTCGAGCGCCTCGAGATTTCTCTTATTGGGAACTCGTGAATTAGTTCTCTCCCCTTTTCCCAAAATGCAAACTCGCGATGACTATTATGCCAGATCGACGGTCCACGATTCCCATGATCCAATGCTCCAGATTCTTTCTTCGCAAATCGTGACTTCCAAAAGCAGCTTCCTTCACTCTCCCGACTCCCAACTCCCAATTTCTAGATATTCCAGAGGGCCAAATCAACGGCTCACACTCCTTCAGATATGATGGCTACTATCTCTCCTGATCTTGCAAGTGTTGAAAGACTCTCGCCCTTATCCTCCCCATAGATCTACTGGATCCAATGGCTCACATAAATATGTGTTTCTCCCTTATGGAATTTCTACCGTCTTTCAAGGTTATCGATGGTTCCTCGCCAAATGAGTTGGTGTCAACCCTCCTGAGCTTGTTTCCACGAGGTGACTTCAACCCTCGTCCTTCCTTCGAGTTCTTCCAAGTCTCTATTCTTCCTGAGATTGAATTCTCATTGCAACTCCTGGATTCTAAAGGAATCATGCACGCACTCCTTCTAGCTTCCAAAATAACCTCTGGTTATTCGAACACTCCAACTTCATGGAATCCTTGCAACAGAAGTTCTTCAACCACTCCCTTGGGTTGGGAAAGTCTAAGACTATCCATAGCCTGCGCACACCTTGCACAGCTCTATGTTATACTCGCACTTCTACTGGTATAAGTTAACACTATCTCTCCTGAGATTTCTGAGATAAACTCATAACCTTGTCAATGTAGTCCTTGTGGACTTTTAGTGCACTCCTTGCAGGAATTCTCAAGAAGAGAAACAATTGAAACTTATACTCTCCCTCTCACAGACTTCATACATTCACCATGAAATCACATACAGATGGCATTGAAACAAATGCATAACAGAGACTGGAATTAAACTGTAAACATACCATTCAATTGATGCATACATGAACCAAAATACACCAGACAATTGGATCAAAGCATTCTTATATTAATTCAAGTGCTTATGTACATGGTCTAAAACAACAACTATTTTCTCATACAACTTCTACAATATATGTTCTTCTCTGCTCTCCTATGCTCTCTTGCTCTACCGCAAATTACAATGAGAATGACAATACAATACATACGAGGGAGTCTTCTTGAGTTTTTCCCTCCTACAACTCTAAGCTATCTTATCGAAATTAAAGACTATTACCTACTTATCATTTATTACAATAAATGTCCACAATCTATAGATGAGAGCAACACTCAAGATTTGTATCACAATCCCCAAAACATTAAAAGAAAATACATCCTTCCAGCTATTACATTAATATTTCATCTTTTTGAAATTCAAAAATGTCTTCAAAATGCGCGTTGGCATATCCAGTAGTCTTCCACGCGCGCTTGCTGGCGATGCTCCTACATCACCTCATCATGAAGATTTACACTAGGCATTCTGGCACACACTTTGAAACTCGCCCTACTTCATTGACCAAGTACTTTATTATTATTATGGAGGAAGTTGTTTCTTTTTCAACGCTTTGCACATGAGGAGGAAAAATGGCACTCAGATTTTTCCTTTGCATGAAGTAGAAGTTGGAGGAAGGTGTCATGTGGCATTATAATCATCTAAAACATTGTATCTAAGTGGGTTTTTATGGGCCTTTTGAGGTAATTCTCCCACTTTGGTTGTTATTGTAGATATTTTAGTATTTTCCTTGGAGAGCCTCATGATTAAAATAATATTTTAATATAGACGAGTTAGAGCTCAAATCTATATTAGGATTTTCTCTCTCCATCGCAATTTGAGAAATTTTAGAATGGAAGAACTTGTGAGCATGTCGCTCCAAGCTTATGGAGAAAGGAAAAATTATTTGTTTGATGTTGTAGTTTTATGTTTGTACAATCAATGATGTGTGGCAAGATTCTAGGTGCACGTCTAGTGTACTTGTGATTACATGTAGAGAGTGACAAAGCTAAATCAAAGAGTACTTTCTCTTGAAGAGGAGTTAAAACCGTATGCATCCATTGTGGGCAAAATTTTGCCCCTTATCTTTGAGAAAAGATGTTTTAATCCCTAGATCTCTTATGGTGAGTGAATGCCTAAACTCTCCTATGTATAATTTGGTTGAAGAACTTCTATTGTGAGTCCCTTCCCTTCTCATCTTGTAGTCTTTTTTTTACTAAGTTACGCATGCTATAAAGAATGTCATTTTGTCATTTTGTGAGTCCCTTCCCTTCTCACCTTGTAGTCTTTTGTTTACT
This sequence comes from Picea engelmannii, assembly GCA_009831015.1. Classification (NCBI taxonomy): domain Eukaryota; kingdom Viridiplantae; phylum Streptophyta; class Pinopsida; order Pinales; family Pinaceae; genus Picea; species Picea engelmannii. The sequence goes on along the minus strand of ML814003.1, from coordinate 119,706 downwards.
AAGTTAGTAGCCTCTAACTCTTTTTGGAACACCCTCTTAGATTTCATCCATACCTCCATAGTGAAAGCAATAAGGAAGTGGATCCCCTCCATCCACCTCCCCAACCTTTTAAACTTTTCCATTTTATTTTTGTTGTATTTGTTGTTAAGATGCTTTACTCCCACTGCCTGCTACAAGAAGTGAGCAAAACAACCATAGGGAAGGCCCCCTTGACTTAGGTCCTTCCTTTGTCTAAAGTGTAGAGAAGTGTTAGTGAGGTGGCAGTGGCCAACCTCCTAGTTCCACAAGTCTTCGCCTAGGTGTTGGACTTTACATCTTTGGGTGTGAGATTGTGTGATGACATTTCAACTTTGTCACCACGGATAAAGTCCATTTCTCAAAAGACATTGTAGATTAGCTATACAACTTTGGATAAGGGTGTTCATTTAAAATCTATCATCATCTTGGAGATTCCATTGAGGGAAGAAGTCATTTTCCCTTTGTTAATTTGAAGACTTGTTATTTGTTGGGTGAAGCAATCAACATTTGAAGGCATGGTGACTCCACTCATCTCTATTTGGTAAAGTATGAAGGTATATCTTGCAGATTTTATTTTCAGATTTGATATTTCATGTTGAAGAGTTGTAAATAATGGTTCCTTTGGAATTTCATGAGATATATCATGCTCGAGATGTAGAGAAAATTCCAGGGTACCCAAACCATTATTATCTAAAATGGCTAGAAGAATTTCCAATATTTAATGGTGATACTCATTGTGTTATTTTTCATATTGCAGCATTCTTTCAATATGCTTCAAATATCAACTTAATGCATGAGAATGTGTCAATGAAACTATTTGTAGCTTCTGTGAAAGGAGATCAAAGAGCTTAAGTTAAATATTCTAGTGATCCTAGTGGAATCTCATCTTTTACATATTTTTTCAAAGTCTTCTTCAAACGTTGGGGTCCTCACTTGCAAGGATTTGAAGATGCCTTTGCAACCCTACAAGAAAATGAAGAAGCATCCCAAGACTCCAAGTACGAAGACCAAGACCTTGAAGAATATGATGATCAAGAATATCACGAGCCACATCTTGATATTATCCATGAATATTTTGATGAAGATATTGAAGATCAAGCTCAAAGTTCTATTAAAGGCCAAAGGCAAGAAGATGAAGAAGCACACATCTCCATTGAAGATCAAGAAGTCATTAAAGACCCTTATCATGAGGAGATATCTCTTTCATCCAAATCATCTATTTGTGAAAAAGAAGATATGGTAAGACATAATTTTCCTCAAAATTTTGAACTTAATACTATTCTCATTGAAGATTTTGAAGAATATTTATATTCAAATTTATTTGTTTTTACATCTAATGAAGATAAGGGTAACCAAGAGTATGATGATTTTGTTGGGTAGGTGTTATATTTTTTGCATGTGTGTGGGGGTGCGTTAGATTTGACAATTGCATCTGACGATACCCCCCTTCGCTCTTTCTGTTATGTGTGTTAAACGTTTTCCTAGGGAGGTCCCAGGAGGGGGGGGTGGGGGGTGGTAGGACTTCTCCCCTAGTTATGCGGAGTAGTCAACTCCAGGAGGTATCCCATAGATGACAGGGTTCATGGAAACGCCCTGAATTATTTTTTTTGGGCAGTTTTTACTATTTTAGCGGTTTTGCTATTTTTAGCGGTTTTCTAAATTTATCCTGGATTAAGGTATTAGGGTTTTGGTAGCTGTGGAATAGATAAAATATTGTGTATATATTTTATTTTGAATGGTGAAATTAATATAATGAAGAGTTGAGAGGTGTGGCACCAAGGAAGGCTAGTTTTCCCCTGGTTAATGGTTTACAACATAAATCTTTGTGTTGTATGTGTATGAGCCATTGACTACTTTCTATTTTGTTTTAGAATATGTATGCATTGCTTTAATTCACAGTTTTAAAACTTGCACAACCATGCATTTTCATAATTTTAAGAATAGTATGGATAAAAATTATTGGAAATTTATTGGAGATCCTACTTATGATACATCTAGAGAAGGAAGTGTAGATTTTGAATCTTTTGGGTAGCCTAGTATAATAGAAGAAAATCTAGATAATCTTCAAGAACATCTTCAGCAATATTCATAAATTTTTGTAGTCAATTTCCAGCGAAGCTCACATGTAACAAATTTAGAAAATTTCAGTATTTCTAAACAATTATATTCCAAAAACTTTTAGCCACCATCATTTTCAAATGTTGGTGATTTTTCATGTAAATATCAAATTGGAAATGATGTTTTGTATGTTAGAAGTTGTATGGACCAACAAAGTTTCAGATGTATATTACAAAAATTTACAACCCTCACATTTGGACTAGCCAGTCATTATATGCAATCAAAAATCATTTTCTAGATCTAAAAAATCATTATGTAAATTGTCTTCTTGCCCATTTAAAAATGTAGTGGAGAAGTCTGAAAATTGCATTCTTGGGGATAATAATGAGGATGTTCCCATTTTCTATGATGTACTTTATCCTCGAGAGGAATATTGTATATGTATCCAACTTTGGATGGAGGAGAATTGTATGGGTGTATGTCATCTTTGCCATTATTTTGGTGTGTTTGGTGGTCTTCATGATTATTTTCAAGTGTTCAATCAAGCATCCATAAAGATCCCAACTTCATTGTACATGATATTTGATGTCTCCTTGTTTTGGTTCATAACCAAACATAAGGGAAGGAATCTTGATGTAAACAAAGAACTTGGGTGTCTCCATTGGTTGTATGTTTACACCTAGCTCTTGTAAAGTAGGAGTAGGAGGAATAATATTTTGAAAAGAATTATAATAGGAGAATAAGTTCTCTATTAATCAACATTTCCATGTATTTTGGCATTGTTGGCTTGTGCCTTACTTGTAAAACCAAATTTGATGAAGTTGTAATAAGTTTGGATGTGGTGTTTTAGGATGAAACATAAACCATCCCACCACATGGCCATGTTCTCTCTTTCTTCTTCTCAACAAGTATATCAAAGATTCTAAGGTTCTCATGCACTCTTCTTCAAAGAGAAAATGTCCTAAAGTTGGAGCCAGTTGTTACTCCTCATATTGACATGAGAGGTAAAATTGGTCTTGTTAGTATTGGTGTGATCATTCTATCCTTCCAAAGGTTGGGATATTATTGGAGGTTGCTTCAATGGTGCACCTTTTTCTTCATCACGGTGGTCACATAGTTACATCCTAGTCACTTACACTTTGTGTTGCATGGTTAGATCATGAGTATACTCTAATGTGGTGATGTACTTAGTTTCATTCATGTTCATGTCATTTCCATAATTTTACCTAGGAAATTTGTTTATTGCAAGCTTTTGCCTAGGTAAAATCCACTTCACACATACATTTTCACCTCACTTCATCATTTTTCCTAGGCATATTGTGTATCACCTCACAATTTTTCCATTTAACTACGTAAAATCCATAATTACCTTACATTTCACTTCACCCCACAAAATAGAAGTCACTTGGTACATTTTGCCTATGATTCCCTCAGTTTTATACTTTATTAACCCCTCAATTCTCATATATCCACTTTTTCCCATGTGAACACACCTAACCGGTTCAAGATATTTTAAAGAAATCCTAAACCTTAGGTTGAGTGCCTAAGTATTGGCCTATTAGTACTTTATTATTCTAATTCTTCACTGAGGTCTTTTCCCTAAGTTTCACTTGCTAATTTGTCACTAGGGTTTATAACTGAAATTTCATGTGGTAAACATAAGACTAGGTGCTCCCCCTTTTACACATGTTGAGGTGACACTCAAAAAAACTAGTTCACCCTAAATCTCAAGCTAGCCTTGTTCACACGTGTTAAGTCATTCATGCTTCATCCTTATCCTTTGGCACAATATTTGAGGATTTAGTTGAACTTTGAGTTGACTAGGGAGTATAATTACCCATGCACCCTAGGGTTTTGACCTTCCACCTTATCCACTCATGCACACATCCCTAGGTGGTGCACTCCACATTGAGGACATATCCATTCCTTTCATAACCTTGTTCACACCTTGCACACATGTGAAGTGACTATTGATGGTTTGACTTGGCCAAAAGGTTCCCATTTGCACACATTTTTAGGAGATCTCATGGATTTGATGAAGACCAATTTGCAAAAGTGTCTAGGGTGAAATTTATAGGGTGAGATCTTTAGGGTAGACTTAGTCAAAGTGGACACAAATGCACAAATACCAAGGGCACTCTCCTTCTCTCCTTTCGAGGTTTACTCAGATTAAACACCATCTACAGAACAAATATCAAGATATATTTGCACGCGCAATTATGGAACTACTTCGCAAAGAGATTAAACAAGTAACAAGTAAAGAAATAAATCGATCTCCTATCCAAAGAGAGTTTTTTATTACACCTAAAACTTGAGGATATTGTACACTCTGATATATGGATGAGATTTGGTGTGTGTCTATCTTCTAGGGTTGAGGAGGCCACACGCATCACAAAGAAGCAACAAACCAAGAAGTCAGTGACCCTTGAGAAGAACAAATAGCAAGAAATGTGGATAAAATTTGTAAGAGCAGTGTGGTGAATATGTCTAATCTCACGTTGGACGAGCATGCGCACAACATTCTGGAGAAAGGCTTAAACTTTTTTGTCACTCCCATGTCCATTCCAATATAAAAAGTATCATACTCAATAGAGAACTCTATCTGCACCTTGCTAGAAAATGAGGCAGAGGAGATAAGGTAGGATTGCTCGGTTATATTAAGAAATGCCAAACCTCCAAACCATAACATAAGTAGAAGAGAAGCTACAACATTAAGAAATTTGAGGTCTAACAAGGAGATAATGATAATGAGGGATGATAAAGGAAATGCAATGGTCATTATGAACACACTGGAGTATTGATCCAAAATGTACGAGCACTTAACAACTGGAGGATGTTATAGAAAGATTAAAAAATACCCAAGCACTAAGATTATCAAAGATGTTGAAAATGTTATCAAACGTTCCAATTTGGATGAAGGAATAAAGGAAAAACTCATTCCAAAAAAACATATCATCCCAAGGATATATGGTCTGCCCAAAAACCACAAAAATGGAATCCCCTTGAGACCAATCGCAAACACTATTGGATCACCCACCTACCAACTAGTTAAATTCTTGGCAAAAACCCTAAAACCATTGGTTGGTCATACCTTTTATTACATCAAGGATTCTTCTCATTTTGTCAATGGAATAAAAAATATTCACATGAATGAAAAGGATTTTCAACTTCGATGTAGTCTCCCTTTACACAAAAGTTCTAGTGGAAGATGTTATTAGGGTTATCAAGAATATCACTGGTGATGAAATAGCTATCCTGGTGAGGATATGTTTGAAATCTACTTATTTTATCTTCCAAGGTGACATATACAAGCAAATAGACGGTGTTGCGATGGGATCTCCACTCTCTCATATGATCGCAAACTTGTATATGACGTATTTCGAGAAAAAGGCCATTGCTTCCTTTCCCTTGAAACCAAGAGAGTGGAAAATATTTGATGATGACACTAACATCATATGGCCTCATGGTAAAGATAATTTGGACAAATTCCTTACCCATTTAAACGGCCAGTCTGATCACATTAGGTTCACCATGGAAATCCAGGAGAATAATTTCCTTCCATTCCTTGATGTCCTTATCAGTAAGAATGCAGATGGTTCTCTTGATCGACAAGTATACCAGAAGAAAACCCACACTGAAAAATATTTACATGTCAACTCTCATCGGCATCCATCCAGAAGAATGATATCTTGAACACTCTTTCCACAAGAGCAGTGAAAATCGTTGATGTTGATCATCTCAGTGAAGAATTTAAACATCTTTCTAAATCCCTTCAAGGAAATGCATACAAAACAAAAGACATCAAGCAAGCCTTCAGAAGAGAGAAAAACCCAGAGATGAAAACCCATGACAAAGAAATGGAAAGAAAAATAAGGGTTATTCTCCCCTACATTAAAGGGACAACTAATAGAATAGCAAAGGTTCTAGGGAGAAAACACATTAAAATTGTCTATGTACCTCCTAACTCCTTAAGGAACATGCTAGATAAGGCTAAAGATCCAATTGATCCTAAGATGAAAAAGGGTGTCTATTCAATCCCTTGTTCATGCGGTAAAGTTTACATCAGGGAGATCGATCGCTCAGTAAAGGTTAGATTGAAGGAACATTGTGCAGACATCATATATGATAGGATTAAAAATCTGCAGCGACAAAGCACTCTCACAAATCTAAGCACCAGATATGCATGGAATATGCAAGGGTGATTTCTATGGAAAATCATTATAACAAGAGACAGATTCATGAAGCGATAGAAATTGAGAAACATCCACATAACTTCAATAGAGATGATGGATTAATCTTTAACGACTCTTGGAAACTTCTCATTCATAATAAATTAACCATAAAGACATCAAACCAATCAAACTAACATTGGCTTAACATCTGGGTGTTTTTTGTATTTATGGGTAGTCTTTATCTCCTTATCCCCATGAGATTTAATTCCCCTGATGATGGACTTATCTCCGGAGTTTGAAACGTTCATAGAGAACTCAATAAACTCACATAGGCTTCCACGCAAGCATCAAATATAATGGAGGTTGTTAAGTGGACAAAGGCACTCCTTCCTATGTCACATTTGTTCAAGGTGTTGATGTTTTGGTAGTTGTGGGAGGTATTCTCTCCTGGAGAACGTTTCTTAAAGAAGAAGAAGATTCCAAGAATTCAAAGGAAGACCATTGAACAGTTGAAGAACACCCTGGAAAAGAATAAAGTGAAATAGAAGACCATAGAAAAGAAGTTGGTACACAAGAAATAATAATAAAGTGGAAATATAATTTCCAGGAAGAGAAGTTGGCCCACAAAAATAATAAAGTAAATTTGAAGACCAATAATAAGAAGTCAGCCCCAGACAGGCACCCAGATTAGTATAAATACAATTCTAGTTCAGTTCATTTGTACAACAACATAGTTCTCCTTCTGCAATGCACACTAGGAAGCTGCAGTTTCTCTACTTCTGGTTTCTGCTTCTCTTGGAGAGTGTGCCCCGCTTAGGGAAGGGTATTCTTGGTGATCTCTCTTGTGTGCGACCTCTGTAAGAGTTGCGCTAAGTTTTTGTGGTGTTGGTTAGTTGCTTCGGTCCAATTGCAATTGCAGTTGCAGTTACAGTAGCAATTGCAGTTGCAGTTGCAACTGCACTTGCAACTACTGGGTGTGCCAGTTCTATGGTGCGTAGTGATGCACCTATCTCGCGTCAGTTCTGTGGTGACTCAATTTTCTACCCTTTCTAGGGTTTGAAAAGAAGAAGAGTTAAGTATTTGGTTCTTCATTGTTGGTTTTCTCTTGTAATTAGACTATGTTCATGGTTGTATTGGAATTTTCTCTCTAAGAAAAGTTGGTTGGGTTTTTCCCCGAGTATGGCATTTTCCCAGGATAAATCTTTGTGCACTCTTGTGCTTGTTTATATGTTGCTTATATATTTCAGTATATGATTATTGAATGTTAAAAGAAGATAAAAATGCTATGGTAAATCTAATGTTAACAAAACTAATGAAAATTTAACATGGCATCAAAGCAAGTTTCCTTCAGTACAGTCTAATCGTTGGAAGGAAGATCGTGAGATTTGCCACATCACTGAGATTTGTCGTTGCACAGTTTTATTTGTCAAGCTCATTGAGCACTTGTTATAAATTTGATTGGGACAAACTCTACAACTGATCAACTCACCCTACTCTAGCACAACTCTTATTGCACTTATCATATTAACTTTCTGTCAAAATTGAATTTTTAGGGTTTTAAGCTTGTTGACATTTTCTTGGACATTGAACCTTTTGATTCAAATTTCTAACTTTTTCTTATTGATGTACTGTCTCAGATTGGAAAACAAATATGGATGGTGTACTTGTATAAAATATGAGGGTGTCTGCAAGAGATGTACACTTGGAAAAAGGACATTTATCTAAGCAGTGACAGTAGATCTGAATGGATCTTAGATCTAGTGCACTCAAAGGAAGCCCAAGATTTGGAGGCAATAATGACGATGTCTCCTAACAATATATGAAAACTCAAATGGGACAACAACAAATAGACTCCAGGTTTGCATATCAGGTTTGATCATTTATATTGCTACAGCTTAAGTAAGTGTTGTAACTAGAATAGCAGTCTTTAGAGTTATATTACTGCTATTGTTATCAAATGTTTAGTAACACTTGAATATTGCAGGTATGATGATCATTAAGTAAAATATCAGTGTTCAGTATTAATGATGCACTTGTTTACAAGATAAATTGATCTCCTCTAGGAGATGTTATGTTGAAATAATGTAACTACAAAGAGTATTCTTATTATTATTGATATATTATTCATAGGATTAATCCCCATTGTGGATTGATCATGTCGATTATTGTAATAGGACCAAATCCCCTTTTGCGGATTGGTCAAAAGACAATTGTAATAGGTAGAATAAGAAGTCGGCCCCAACAGATATTAAAGAGGCCCGAAAATATAATAAAGGTGTAATGATCCCAAGCCATTATGCAAGGATCATCACTGTTTTGGTGTCTTTTCTAAAACTTTTTCTGAGTGAGGTATTTCGTCAAACAGTTTGTTGATCTATTTGTTTGACGTGCTTATACGTGTGTATGTAGCAAATAATAGAAAGAGATAACCATGGAACATACCTCAACCATATGCAATAAGATAGACAAGCCAAAACATCTCAAATCTTCTTTATTCATAAAATAGAAGAACCTACGACAATGGAGATGTCGATCTGGAATGCTCAACAGATGGCCAAGATGATAGACAATAGATAACAAGTATGAGCTGCTACAAAATTCTCCCGACAATACAAAATAATCCTCCAAGGGCTAGATAAGAGATGAATACCAATGCCAAGTACCAAACCCCTCACTGCTGGAAGATGCCACACTCTGTTGGATAACTGAAGCTCCTCAACAATTCGGCTCTGGTGCCAAAGATGTCCAATCACCTCCAGAAAGATGCCAAACAGTAGATCGGGTGATGGTAAGAACAACCCAGGTGCCCGAATCTCCAAGATCCCTCTCAACCTCTGTAGATCTGAACTCCTTCGTTGAATAGTGCACCCCACTAGATCACTGAAGCCCTAGATAATTCGACCCTAATGAAGGAGGCCTCCAAATGATCTGAAACTCTCCAAGAATATAGATCGGGTGATGGTAAGAATAACCCAGGTGCCTGAATCTCCAAGATCCCTCTCAATCTCTGTAGATCTGAAATCTCCACTGAATGGTGCACCCCACTGGATGACTGAAACCCTAGCTGGTTCAGCCCTGATGAAGGAGGCCTCCAAATGCTCTGAAACTCTCCAAAAATATAGATCGGGACACTGCAAGTCACTAGGTAAAGTCTCAGGGTCAGATCTGAAGTGTAACCCCTCCAAACGGACTAGATCTGGATCTCAAAAACGCCCTCCTCTTCAATTCGCCCCACTGCTCAAGAAATAATCTGAGCCATAAAACTGTCTCAGAAAGCACTAGATATGATGTCCAAGGCCCTGCAATGAAAACCCAAGTGATAGAATCCTCAACGGCCCTACCAATCTCCTACAACGAATCTCTCTCCAAAGATGGTGTGCCCCTCTTGCTGGAATCCGTCAACTAGTGTGCCCTCTCTCTATCTGCACATGCAACTGATGTAGAAACCTCCTGGAACTGAGTAGATATGGAACTAGAATGGTGTGGGAGAGTATTGCATCTCCGAGACCAAGCTTGGGACAAGATAGGTGGAATCTTTCACCACCGAATCGTCCTCTAGGGTTTGTTATGTCAAAACCCTCAAAACCCCCAATATTGGGCTCACTAGCTAGAAGCCAGAAATCAAAATAAGATCATACATGAATGAATGAGAAGAGGCCCTTGCCTTTCCTTTATACTTTTTGGCTCACCTTTTCCCTCCAAAGTGACTTTCATTTTATTAATATTTAATTAATTAATTAAATCAATTTAATTAATTAATTAACCTGTTTACCTTTGAAAAGCTCCTTATCTCTCCTTGTGGCTTCCTTGGCCACTGAAAGTCAGTTCTAGCCATCCCATCCTGTAGTGTTTCTCCTCCCGATTCCAATGAGCTATTACACTGAGAGGTTCCTCCAAGTAATGTGCCCAAAATGACCTCTTCAGTGAATTCCAATGACTTATAGCTCAAAATAGTCAAAATCATGGAAATCGTCAGAATGCAATGAAACCAAAGCCAACCTGTGCGGAATGGATCATAATGATGGAATATGATCATCAATGCAAGATGGACCCCAAAATGCCTCTCAAATATCCTTGCTCTAGCACCCATCTGGCTACTTTGGTCATCATAAATCTCTGCCCTATGGTGATGTCCCAAAGTGGGGACATTACAAAAGGTGGGTTTACCCACCCAGTTTGAGAAGTCTGCCCTTCCAGTGAAAAGACACTTCACACGTGCCAGACTTGTATAAATAAAGGAGGCTAGCGCCTCACTTAGACACAACTCACTTTCTCATTTTGAGAGACAAGTATAGATCTACTACTAGAGAAGGAGGAGAGAGAGAGTGGCGCATATCTGGGAGAGGACTTTATGTATTAGCTTAAGAGATCTATTGGCATTGTATTGGCTATCTATATTAAGGAATTTTTGCTAGGTTTTCTTCCCCTGGAGGGTTTCCCATGATAAATGTTGTGTCTCTTGTGATTGTGTATTTCTCAGTGATCTTGGATTATGATATTGTTATCTAATGAAATGCAAACATCTATAATAATGGCTTAAACATTAACATGGTATCAGAGCCAAGATGAAGGAAGCATCTTTCACAAGTGAAAAATGTCACTGTTACTGTACATGGAAATTAGGGCTTTTTGGTGGTGAAGCTTTTCAGCCCCAAAACCATCTAGAAAAGTGTGCCCTCCCCTAAGGATCAGTTTGGCACTCTCAGCGCACCTTTTTAGTGGTTGGATCTCCCGGAAAGTGAAACCCTAGTTTCACAAAGTACCAGAAGTACCAGAAAACTAGTGTACCAGAAGTATCGGAAGTACCAGAGTACCAGAGGTACGAGAAGCACCAATCCAGAAATCCGTCGATCGAATTTCAAGGGGCAAAAGTTGTATTTTCTCATATCCAAACACACCAGGCTACTCGCCTCATCCAAGTGCACCTCTTGTTAAGTTCAGTTTTTTATTTTGAGCACTTTCATTTTTCGGTCATTTTCCTAGTTCCAGGTAAAGATGTCTGCAAGCATTAAGCTTGTTGCAAGTTAGAAGGAGTGGAAAACTTTCATGCCTGGAAGTATAGGATTGGCCTCATTCTTGAATATAATTACCTAGCAAGATTCGTCAAAGAAGAAGTACCAGAACCCGACGATGCTGCAGAAAAGGAAAAGCATCAAAAGGACACAATAAGGGCCAAAAGAATCATTACAGATTCAATCAAAGACCACCTGATTCCTTATGTGTCATCCAAGAAGACTCCGAAATAAATGTTTGATGCCTTGACCAGACTATATGAAGGAAATAACATAAACTGAAAGATGAATCTAAGAACTCAACTAAAGAATACAAGGATGCAGAAACGAGAAATGATTTAGGAATACTTCTCCAGAATCTCAGAATTCAAAGAACAGCTAGAAGATATTGGAGATACCATAGACGAAGGCGAACTCATAATGACGGCCCTAAATGGTCTCACAAGACCTTGGGATGCTATCATCCAAACAATATGTGCCAGAAAGGAGAAACTAAAGTTTAACAGTCTATGGGAAGAATGCATCAAAGAATACACAAGAGTAACGAATCGTGAAGCATTACTAGCAAGGGATGATGATCAAGCCCTAGATACTCACACCAAAGGAGGAAGGAAGAAGCCCCACTTCAAAAAGGAGACTCATAAAGAGCCTCAACAATCAAATAAATTCAATCATAAAGAATCTCATCCAAGGATATTTCAGAAGAGAGGACAACGAAAGGAAAGAGACTACTCATATGTACAATGCTATCATTGTGACAAGATGGGACACATTGCGAAGTTTTGTCCAGCCAAATGAGAAGAATACAAGAGAAAACATAAGAGGCTCCATGCCCATGTAGTCGAAGATGAAGAGCCACCCGCAAAGATGATAAGAGAGTAGATGAAAGACCATGTCTTGATCTCGGCCCTTTCAGGATATGTAACACCTAGAGAGGACACATGGCTCATTGATAGTGGTGCATCCAAGCACATGACGGGACAAAGAAACATTCTCTCTTGTATCTCAGAAAAGAAGTTTTCTCAGAAAGTGACACTTGGTGATGATTACCAATATCCCATCAAGGGAGTGGGAGAATCAAATCATAAATTGAATTCAGGGAATTCACTAAAAATAAAGGATGTACTATATGTACTAGGCTTGAAGAAGAACCTACTCTCCATTTTAGATTTAGAAAAGAAAGGCTTCAGAGTTGCCTTTATAGATGGAAAAGTTCTTATGTGGGCCAAAGGAGAAACCTTAAATGAAGCAATCGTCATTGGAAATGAAGAAAATGGCTTGTATAAACTAAAGGGTCACTCAGAGGCTACCATGACCCACACCATTGAAAACTCATGTGAACTCTGGCATAGAAGGTTAGCCAACATCAACTACAAGGCACTACCATATGCAAAGCGGTCACAGGTTTACCAGAACTCAAAGGTGACCATAAAGGTGTATGCAATGGATGTGCACAATGGAAGAATATCAAGAACCTGTTTATGAAGAGGGACAGCAAGACAGAACGAGTCCTAGAACTCATCCATTCAGATGTATGTGGCCCAATGCCATCATCCTCCATTAGCGGGTATGTATATTATGTATCATTCATTGATGATTACTCTCGTAAAACCTAGATATATTTCTTAAAATACTAAAGATGAAATGTTTAGTAAGTTCAAGGAATTCAAAGCCTTGATAGAGAACCTTTATGAAAGAAAGATTAAGATACTTAGGTCAGATGATGGAGGAGAATATACCTCAAAAGAGTTTGTGAACTTCTGCAAAGATGTTGGGATCAAGAGGGAACTCACTACTCCCTATAATCCCCAACAAAATGGTGTAGTTGAACGGAAGAACAGAACCATACTGGAAGTTGTGAAGACTATGATCCATGATCAAGATCTTCCTATGTGCTTTTGGGCAGAAGCAGCAATGACAGTTGTTTATGTGCAAAACCGATTGTCCCATAGTGCACTTGGGATCAAGACACTAGAAGAGATGTTCACCGGAAAGAAGCCAGAGGTAAGCCATCTCAAAATCTTTGGTTGTCCAGTGTTTATTCATATACCTAAAGAAAAGAGAAACAAGTTGGACCCTTCAGGAAAGAAGGGAATATTTGTGGGATACTGTGAGGTCTCCAAGGCCTTCAGAATCTATATACCAAGTTAACATCACATTGAGATCAGCAGGGATGTGACCTTTGATGAAGATGCAGTGCTCAAGAAATCTAGACTATGCTAGCTTGAAGAGGTATATGAAGAGGAACATGTAATCCCCAGTACTGCAATGAGAGAGGTTCCCAGAGCTGCAGAACCAATGAGGGAAGTCGTAACTTCCCCTGATGAGGAACTTCTAGAAGACCATGATATAGTAGAAGTGCAAGAACCTCCTCAGATGACGATCCTCCATAAAAGAAAGCCAGCTTGGGCTAGAGAGCTTATTCAATATGGAGAGAAGTACGATGTTCCCCAAGGAACTACGAGACAGTTGAAAAGACCAAATCCATTCTCCAGTTATACAGCTTTGATGTGTGATATCCTAGAAGAGGAGACTACCTGCTTTGAAGAAGCCATTCAGAGGAAAGAATGGGCAAATGCCATGACAGAGGAATACCAATCCATAATGAAGAATGAAGTATGGGAAATAGTTCCCAGACTGAAGAATAAAGATGTGGTATCCTCCAGATGGATCTTCAAAATAAAACATGCCACTGATGGAAGTATTGAGAAGTATAAAGCAAGATTTGTCGCTCGTGGATTTTCCCAGAAGGAAGGCATTGACTATGAAGAGACATTTGCTCCTGTGGCCAGATACACTTCAATCAGAACCATCATAGCTCTTGCAGCTAAGATGAAGTGGAAGCTACACCAAATGGACATGAAGACAGCTTTCCTAAATGGCGTTATCGAAGAGGAAGTGTATATAGAGCAACCTCAAGGATTTGAGGTTGAAGACAGGAAGTCTCATGTCTAGAGATTGAATAAAGTCTTATACGGATTGAAGCAAGATCCTAGAGATTGGTATGGTTGATGATCTAAGCATCCAGGAGGGTTTCCAATTTTCTTTAAAGATTTCCCAACTTGTATTATCATCATAATATTCTGTAACTGGGGCATTTCTTTCATGATCAAATACTTCAACTGTAACCATGCATTTATAATAAGCTATATGCATATGTTCCTCAGAGACAAAAGGAAATTTAATTCTTTTTGGAGGAATATTTCTGAATTTTGGCATGGTAATAAAATACCCTGGCTGACATGGTGAGTAAAGACAAGATCCATGCGGTTCTACTGCTGACAAAAAAGGAGAGCCTAGTATGCAGTCAACATGTAAATCTGATATGTGGAACCTCATTCCTAGGCAATATTCCTCTAGAAGGAGTGTACCTCTGGAGATTTCATACTGGAAATCTGTGTCTTTATTACCAAGTCCTATAGTAGATCCAAAGCTGGGAGCCCAATATTTTGCAAGAATTTTATTTCTGTCTAATAGATTTATATCAGAACCAGTATCTATAAGAGTTGTAAGGGAAAATATCTCTTGACATATTTCTAACTGTACTTTAATATAATACTTCTGATATCTTACTAGTAAAACTTGCATCCCTGGTATGCCTTGCATGTCCTGAGTGGTTTGTTCCTGTACAAAAGATTCAAAAGGAGCATCTTCAAGAGGAGGAGGAATTGATTCAAGTCTTTCTTTGATCAATTCTATTTCTTGTCTCGCCCATGAATCAACTGGATAACTTAGTTCTATTTCTCCTTGAATCTTAGCTAACTTTTCCTTGATTTCACTTACTTCTCTTTTAAGAGAAGCAACCTCTTTTGCTAAATCTGTGACAGAGAGATTTTGCAGTTTTGTTTCTCTGTTAAACTTTATATATGTCTTGGTATTCTTGTCAAATGACGCATCCAAGAACAGAGGTTGTCTCTTGGGCAACTCATACCCTTTCCCTTTCTGTTATGTTTTCACAGTTTTTATAAATGCTTCTAACAAAGCATTTTTCATGTCTCCATCAGGGAGTCCCTTAATTTGGGCGATCATTTGGGCTTCCTGATCTCCTGTGCTCTGAAACATACAAACTTTTAATTTTTCTACTTTTATTGGCTCAGAATCAGAATCAGGGCTGCTTGAATTATCAGAACATGTGCAGACAAATGGATTGCTACACTGGCAGGACTGATGAACTAAGATGTCTTCGTCTGAGCTTGTCTCAGTCTTTGAAGATGAGGAGCAACAACCTTCTTCAAGCAAATGTATCTCTGGTTTAGGCCTATGAGGATTGTAAGGACAAGAATTTGTATCATGGGTCTGTGCACCACATCTATTACAAAGTAGTTTTAAAACTATTGGTTTCTTTTCTTGTGCCTCCTTTGCTCTTTGTTCAAAAGATTTTCCTTTTGTTCTTCGGGAGGCTTCATTATCAGGACATTCATGTGCATAATGTCCATTTTTCCCACATATCCAGCATATTATATGTTGTTTAGCCTCATGTTTGTGGGTTTTAAGCTTGATATCATGAGGCTCAAAATAGTGAGTATGAGGAACATATTTATATCTTCCTCTAGGAGGTCTACCCCTTTCCTTCTTGTGTCCTTTTGGCCTGTGTTTCCTTTTTGGAATAGGAGTATTTAGGTATAATCCATATTGTTCACAGATGGATTTCTGGTCAGGAAGATATGAAGACTTTGAGACAGAATGTTGGATTTTCATGCTAGTACATAATCCTATCAAATTCTTTGTGATAATAGAGTAAATCTCTCCCCAAGTATATGTTTCATAAGGAAGCTTAAAATTGTCTTCCATTTTGAGATATTCTACAAACTTACTTGGCAGAGCAGCAAGATACACTTGTTTCCATAAAATATTTTTGCTATCCTTGACCTCAAAAATCCTTTGGGTCCATTCCTTATGAAATTGTTCATATTCTGACATTTTTCTGCATTTCATATTCATTAGAACAATTTCATGCTTATAATCGATTTCTGTCTATGTCCCACACCAGTGTTCAAGAATCAGAGTAGTAAGAGCTCCTATCATATTATTCATAGGTTTACCATCAGAGTGATAAACTATGTCTCCTTCTTCATCCTTTAGATTTTCTGCCTCCATTTTGCTGATCATAAGGGGAGAAGATACAATCTCCCACCATTTGTTGAGTGTTCCAGTAAAGCATTGAATAAGAGTCTTGCATGCTTCTACTTCACTTTTGCCTTTCATGAACATAATTTTATAAGAAACATACATTCTGTCAATCATTTGTCTAATCTGGGCAACAGACAGATTATCAATATTCCATTCCTGGAACCAATCATCAGCAAAGGTTTGAGATTCTGGTAGTTTTCCTTTCCCTATCAGATCAGGAGCTGATGGCCTGGAGGAATAGGCTGGGATATTTTCATAAGAAGGTCTTCTGATGGTTACTAGTAAGTGAATATTTTCAGAGTCCTTCTTAGAGATTTCTGGTGGATCTTCTTCAGAGGGAAAATGGAAAGGAAATTTTTTAGTTATTTCCTTTTCAGTAGGTTTAAATACAGGAGATAAGATAGACATATGGGAGCTAGGGAAAAAAAATGAGGTAGGAATATGTTTATCTATTTTGCTGGATGTAGTTGTAAGCTTTGTTAGGGATTTTCCCATTTCAGAGAAGGTGATTCCAAGTCCTTCCATTATTTCCTCATGATCTTCTTTTGCTTTATCAGAAATTTCTGCTAAAGTAGATTCAACTTTATCATTCACTCCTACAACCTTTTCATGGATCTGATTCACTGAATGTACAATAGTATTCGTGGATACTTGTAGATCTAGGATTTGGTCTTTCTTGCCATAATCATTTGTAACATATATCTGAGTAGCCATTCCCCTTAGAGCAGTATTTGTCCAATTCAATTGTTCTGAAACTGATTGGACTCTTTTGTCTATTCCTGACAATTGATTGGCTTCATCAGATAGTAAAGGAATAGCTCTGGCTTGTTTAAAACTATCCTCTAAAATAATCCCTTTGAAGGGAGGAAAAGTAGTGTTTGTTTCAACAGGACTGCCATCTATACTTTTCCATTGGTGTCTAGGAGAATCAGAGGTTTCTCCTACCATCTGAACTATTGGAGCTAAATATATTTTTCTCCATTCAAAAAATGAAATCCAACAATTTTCTTTATTCATATATTCTTTCCACAACTTTGACAGTTTCTGTTTTTCTTGTTCGGGAGTAAATCGATCAAAGTCTTGAGATTCAGGATTTGTAAACAAATCCCAATTTGTCATTTTATTAATCCATTCTTCAGGCAGAGATCCCTTTTCACAGCCTGTCATAACTGTGAAGTATTTTAACATTTCTTCTATAGAAGGTCATTTTAGATTTGAAGGCAGAGGATTAGAAAATCTGCAGTCAGGTATGACTGTATCAGTTTGCTCTATATATCCTAAGCCATATCTAGGAGAGTTTGGAGTTCTCATTCCTTTATAGATTTCCTTAATTCGGGGATCTAAGGATTCAATTGATGGCATAAAATGGATCATTTGACAGGAATAGGATGTAGACTCTTCAGTATTACAAACAGATCTAATAGAAACTAACGAATCCATACTAAGTATTACTATCTTTACACAGCAAAGGAGGGATTTTAGTCTTATGTCCTTGAAGATACAAGGATTAGACAGGCTCTTGGCCTACTCCTCAGGTAAAGACTAGTAAACTGTTCAGGAATTAAAACACACAGAACTGACACTTTTATAAACAAAAGGAGCGAATAGCTTTAACAGATCAGGATGAGTTTGTTATCATACCTGGGGGAAAAAGCAATGCATGGCTCTGATACCATTTGTAAAGCAAGGGCCTCCTCTGTCAGAGAATGAAGCTTGTTGATGCTCTGCTTGTCTATGCGCAATTTCCTTCCACCAGTGGTCTTCAGATTTCTACTACTTCTGCCAGAACGAATGCCGGCGGGTTAACCACTTTACTTACTCTACCTTTCATAAGGCCTCCATCCCGAACTCCATCAGGACGCTTTTTACACCAGTTCTATTTGAAGACTATAAGTGATCTCTGGACTGACCTTTGCAGCTACAACTGCCCTAGCGGCCACTTGCCTTAGCGGGACTTACTACCACCGCTCACTGTTGTTGATTGATCACAATACCATCAACCTTGCCAACCGGGAGGACAACTTAGGCCTGAGCATACCAACGAACAGCAGATGCAAATACTGGCTATTGAAATGGAATCATAATGTGCGCATATAAAACAGATAATAGACAAGCATCAAAGTTAACAGAGATATGCGGAAGTCTTGTTTTGTATTAACAGAGCATGAACAAAGCTCGGGTATTACATATGTTTGTGCCAGAGGCACTGATAACAGACTGAGCAGGATGCTCTTTGCTCACAGACTTGACGGACTTTACAGACTGATAGAATGACTCGAAGCTTCAGACAGGAGGGAAGCTTAGAATAACTGACTCAATACACACTGACTCACTCAAATGACCGATGCCCGAAATGAACCCTTCATCCTTCTTTTATAGCAATTCGGGAGGAAGGAGTAATTATGAAGCATCCGACATGAAAGGATAGAAGGTCCTTTATGTCAACCACTAAATCTACTTTTATGATTCGGCAAATGGATTCACGTAGGAATCTCTGACCGATCGGACAACTTTAGGTTACATCACACTGAAAGTAGAGTACTATAAAGGATTTGTCGACGTTGTCACGTAGGATTCCCTGATCAAATCGCCAAAAGTAGATATAACAGTAGATCTGACGGGGTGATCGTGCAAGATTCCCCGACCAGAGTACACTCATATATGACAGTAGTAAGGATAATCATATGCCAAATAGTAAGACATCATGGAGATGTGGGTCAATCCGCACCAAAAGTCGGAGAAGTGCTTCGAGTCTCCAAGATTCCCACTAACTGACATGACAACATTATCTAAGACAGATTTATTTTTATACAAAAGTCTGAGATCCAAGAAAAAATTCTTCTCCTTAAAGAAGAATTTATTAATAATGTTTGTTCAGAGAATCCTACTGCTTTCTGGAAACGGAAAAAACATGAGGTGTATCTTCCCTACATAGAAGACTATCAGGGTAGACCTTGTAAGAGTAGAGCCATCCCCATGAATGCTGAATATCAAAAGTTGTGTGCAGAAGAGATTGAAGGGTTGTTAAAAAAGGACTTGATCAGAGAATCTACCAGCCCTTGGAACTGCTATGGTTTTTATGTAAATAAACATTCAGAAAAAATCAGAGGGGTCCCTAGACTGGTTGTTAACTATAAACCCCTGAATAAAGTACTAGCAGATGATACTTATCCAATACCTAACAAAAGCAATCTTGTTACAAGAATTGCAGGAGCCAAGGTTTTCTCTCAGTTCGACTTAAAATCAGGGTTTTGGCAAGTAGCAATCCATGAAAAGGATAAGTTCAAGACTGCTTTTAATGTTCCTGCTGGTCATTATGAATGGAATGTTATGCCCTTTGGCCTTAAGAATGCACCAGCAAAATTTTAGAGGGTTATGGATGATACTCTCAAGCCATATTTTGATTGGCTTATTGTTTATATAGATGATATTTTAGTCTTCTCTTCTTCCTTAGAACAGCATTTCAAGCATCTGAAGATCCTACTGCAAGTCATCAAAAAGGCTAGTCTTGTGTTGTCAAAGAAAAAGATTGAATTATGCCAACCACATGTCAAATTTCTTGGCCATACTATTAAGAATGGACAGATCACTCTGCAAACCCATGTTGTCAAGTTTGCTGACAAAATTCCTGACAAAATTCTGGATAAGACTCAACTGCAGAGGTTCTTAGGAAGCCTAAACTATATTAGCCATTTTTATAAGAAATGTGCTCAAGATAGGAAAATCCTAAATGACAGGCTAAAGACAGATCCTACTCCTTGGACAGACCAACATACCCAAGCAGTAAGAAATATTAAGGCAAAAGTCAGGAATCTACCTATTCTTCATATTTCTGATGACAATCTTTTAAAGATTGTAGAAACAGATGCTAGCAACATTGGGTGGGGAGATGTACTCAAATAGAAAAATCAGAAAGGGAAAGAAGAAGTAATACAATTTGCCTCTGGTTTATGGCAAGCTGCAGAGAAAAATTATGCCACCCTTGATAAAGAAATCAAGGCTGCTCTTAATGCTATTCAGAAATTTGAAATTTATTTAATTTACAAAAAAAAAATTCTAAGGACGGATGCCTCTGCCATGAACAAAGTCCATAACAAGGATCTGAAAAATTTAGGAGATCATAAATTTGCAAGATGGCAAGCTCTCTTTAGTAATTTTGATTTTTCTATAGAACATATCAAAGGAAGCTCAAATAGTTTGCCTGATTTTCTAAGCAGAGAACATCTGCAGCAGAAACACTCAAGCTTTGTAATTTCCATACAACTCAGAGGAAATACAGAACATATGGAAAATATCCCTGATTCTTTGAGATGGGAAGATTATACCCGAAATTGGGTACCTAGATGGGGATTAAGGAGTACTAAGATTTTAGCTCCTACTACTCAAGTCTTATACTCTAGCCTAGTCCTAGAAATACGGCATAGAAATAATACTAATATTCTGCTTCCCATCATAAATCATCATAACAGAAGAGCTATTGAAGCACAAAATACTCTGACAAACCTCTTTCATGATATAACTTTAATATGGGATATCCAAGATCATGGAATACATCAACAGTATTTTGCTTTAGATAGACCTCGACTGATATCTCAATGGCCTGAACAAAATGCTGAGATCATTTTTCCAGAGACCAGTTGCAATTACCATGATTATAGAACATTATGGTGGAATATTTTCCAGAATGAAGATATTATTTCTTTAGTCAAATTTGGTAGAGTGAACACTACTGCTGGAAGACCCCCTCTATCGTTAGCAGATTGGTGGAAAGACTTCGGACTCAAAGAAACTGATCCAGATATTCTTTGTTCTTATACTCCTCTTCACAATGTCCGAGATCTAAATTATCAAGGGCCTAATGATGGTGAAATCCTTCGTATGTTCATCTTGAATAACTATCAATGGGGTATCAAGTCCAAAACATCTCTACAAAGAATAAATGGTACCTTATTTATAATCAGAAAGATTTATACAAAATCTTGGGATACTCTACAATATCCTGCAAGATTTTCAAGCTTTATTGAGAATGACTAAAACACTAAATTCATGTCTAGATGGCCGACAGTGGTGTCATCCGGATTCCGTGGGTTGTTCGATATCAACTCCACTTAGTATAAAAATAAAATCTGTCTTAGATAATGTTGTCATGTCAGTTAGTGGGAATCTTGGAGACTCGGAGCACTTCTCCAACTTTTGGTGTGGATTGACCCACATCTCCATGATGCCTTACTATTTGGCATATGGTTATCCTTACTACTGTCATATATGAGTGTACTCTGGTCGGGGAATCTTGCACGATCACCCCGTCATATCTACTGTTATATCTACTTTCGGTGATTTGATCAGGGAATCCTACATGACAACCCCGACAAATCCTTTATAGTACTCTACTTTCGGTGTGATGTAACCTAAAGTTGTCCGATCAGTCAGAGATTCCTGCGTGAATCCATCTGCCGCATCATAAAAGTAGATTTAGTGGTTGACATAAAGGACCTTCTATCCTTTCATGTCGGATGCTTCATAATTACTCCTTCCTCCCGAATTGCTATAAAAGAAGGATGAAGGGTTCATTTCGGGCATCGGTCATTTAAGTGAGTCAGTGTGTATTGAGTCAGTTATTCTAAGCTTCCCTCCTGTCTGAAGCTCCGAGTCATTCTATCAGTCTATAAAGTCTGTCAAGTCTGTGAGAGAAGAACATCCTTCTTAGTCTGTTATCAGTGCCTCTGGCACAAACATATGTAATACCCGAGCTTTGTTCATGCTCTGTTAATACAAAAAAGACTTTCGTATATCTCTATTAACTCTGATGCTTGTCTATTATCTGTTTTATATGCGCACATTATGATTCCATTTCAATAGCCAGTATTTGCATCTGCTATTTGTTGGTATGCTCAGGCCTAAGTTGTCCTCCCGGTTGGCAAGGTTGATGGTATTGTGATCGATCAGCGACAGTGAGCGGTGGTAGTAAGTCCCGCTAAGGCAAGTGGCCGCTAGGGCAGTTGTAGCCGCAAAGGTCAGTCCAGAGATCACTTATAGTCTTCAAATAGAACTGGTGTAAAAAGCGTCCTGATGGAGTTCGGGATGGAGGCCTTCTGAAAGGTAGAGTAAGTAAAGCGGTTAACCCGCCAGCATTTGTTCTGGCAGAAGTAGCAGAAATCTGAAGACCACTGGTGGAAGGAAATTGCGCATAGACAAGCAGAGCATCAGCAAGATTCATTCTCTGACAGAGGAGGCCCCTGCTTTACAAATGGTATCAGAGCCATGCAATCAATTGTCAGGATAGTTCTATGGCTAGTTTAGAACTATCCTCTGATACCATTTGTAAAGCAGGGGCCTCCTCTGTCAGAGAATGAAGCTTGCTGATGCTCTGCTTGTCTATGCGCAATTTCCTTCCACCAGTGGTCTTCAGATTTCTGCTACTTCTGCCAGAACGAATGCCGGTGGGTTAACCGCTTTACTTACTCTACCTTTCAGAAGGCCTCCATCCCGAACTCCATCAGGACTCTTTTTACACCAGTTCTATTTGAAGACTATAAGTGATCTCTGGACTGACCTTTGCGGCTACAACTGCCCTAGCGGCCACTTGCCTTAGCGGGACTTACTACCACCGCTCACTGTCGTTGATCGATCACAATACCATTAACCTTGCCAACCGGGAGGACAACTTAGGCCTGAGCATACCAACGAACAGCAGATGCAAATACTGGCTACTGAAATGGAATCATAATGTGTGCATATAAAACAGATAATAGACAAGCATCAGAGTTAACATAGATATGCGGAAGTCTTGTTTTGTATTAACAGAGCATGAACAAAGCTCGGGTATTACATATGTTTGTGCCAGAGGCACTGATAACAGACTAAGCAGGATGCTCTTCGCTCACAGACTTGATAGACTTTACAGACTGATAGAATGACTCGAAGCTTCAGACAGGAGGGACGCTTAGAATAACTGACTCAATACACACTGACTCACTCAAATGACCGATGCCCGAAATGAACCCTTCATCCTTCTTTTATAGCAATTCGGGAGGAAGGAGTAATTATGAAGCATTCGACATGAAAGGATAGAAGGTCCTTTATGTCAACCACTAAATCTACTTTTATGATTCGGCAGATGGATTCACGCAGGAATCTCTAACCGATCGGACAACTTTAGGTTACATCACACCGAAAGTAGAGTACTATAAAGGATTTGCCGGGGTTGTCACGTAGGATTCCCTGATCAAATCACCGAAAGTAGATATAACAGTAGATATGACGGGGTGATCGTGCAAGATTCCCCGACCAGAGTACACTCATATATGACAGTACTAAGGATAATCATATGCCAAATAGTAAGACATCATGGAGATGTGGGTCAATCCGCACCAAAAGTCGAAGAAGTGCTCCGAGTCTCCAAGATTCCCACTAACTGACATGACAACATTATCTAAGATAGATTTATTTTTATACAAAGTGGAGTTGATATCGGACAACCCACGGAATCCGGATGACACCACTCTCGGCCATCTAGACATGAATAATTACAATATGGAGTTTGTTGGTAAACCCATGAAAACCCATTATTCAAAAGGATGGTCTTTGAAGTGTCAGAAGAAATAGGGATCCCAATGTTGGGTATATATTTCTCTAACTAATTTGGGATCATGATTATAATCTTCTGTTTGATGAAGTAGGAACTTTGTCCTAATGATCCAAGGATGTTTATTTCTAACAAAATACATTTTGTATTCTTCATCATTGAATACGTCAGAGATCGTCTCCAAGCTTCTATTTGGAAACCTTTGTGGAAAATTGAACATTGTTGCAGTTTCCGTTACTTCAGGATTGATACCAATAGGGTTTAACCCAAATTTTTTCCACCATTCTAATAACCAATATAGTTCTTCCCAATCTCTGAAACTATGAGCAAACTTGATCATACAATAGTAGTATTTAAACCTGCTAGTCCATTGGCAGACATTAAACCACATAGTTTTGTATTGCTCATATGTTATTCCAAATAATTGTTCTTATGGATCTTGATTTGGCCAATCAGCAATGCTTCTCATTCGGTTGATCTGGAAAAACTGGTAGGCTAGAGTTGTTGTCCAACTTCTTGTAGAATGGTCATACCAGCTCGTATTGACTGAGCTTAACCTGCTTAAATCACCTAATTCAATAAGCCTTTCTCTGGAAGCAATAGTTATAGGCTGATGTATTTGGCCTAAAACATGCTGAGGTGGAAGCACTGTACTGCTAGTGTTTGTAGAAAATCCTAGTAATCCAACTTTTAATTTTTCTGCTTTTATTGGCTCAGAATCAGAATCAGGGCTGCTTGAATTATCAGAACATGTGCAGACAAATGGATTGCTACACTGGCAGGACTGATGAACTAAGATGTCTTCGTTTGAGCTTGTCTCGGTCTCTGAAGATGAGGAGCAACAGCCTTCTTCAAGCAAATGTATCTCTGGTTTAGGCCTATGAGGATTGTAAGGACAAGAATTTGTATCATGGGTCTGTGCACCACATCTGTTACAAAGTAGTTTTAAAACTACTGGTTTCTTTTCTTGTGCCTCCTTTGCTCTTTGTTTAGAAGCTTTTCCTTTTGTTCTTCGGGAGGCTTCATTATCAGGACATTCATGTGCATAATGTCCATTTCCCCCACATATCCAACATATTATCTGTTGTTTAGCCTCATGTTTGTGGGTTTTAAGCTTGATATCATGAGGCTCAAAATAGTGAGTATGAGGAACATATTTATATCTTCCTCTAGGAGGTCTACCCCTTTCCTTCTTGTGTCCTTTTGGCCTGTGTTTTATTTTTGGAATAGGAGTATTTAGGTATAATCCATACTGTTCACAAATGGATTTCTGGTCAGGAAGATATGAAGACTTTGAGACAGAATGTTGGATTTTCATGCTAGTACATAATCCTATCAAAGTCTTTGTGATAATAGAGTAAATCTCTCCCCAAGTATATGTTTCATAAGGAAGCTTAAAATTGTCTTCCATTTTGAGATATTCTACAAACTTACTTGGCAGAGCAGCAAGATACACTTGTTTCCATAAAATATTTTTGCTATCCTTGACCTCAAAAATCCTTTGGGTCCATTCCTTATGAAATTGTTCATATTCTGACATTTTTCTGCATTTCATATTCATTAGAACAATTTCATGCTTATAATCGATTTCTGTCTATGTCCCACACCAGTGTTCAAGAATCAGAGTAGTAAGAGCTCCTATCATATTATTCATAGGTTTACCATCAGAGTGATAAACTATGTCTCCTTCTTCATCCTTTAGATTTTCTGCCTCCATTTTGCTGATCATAAGGGGAGAAGATACAATCTCCCACCATTTGTTGAGTGTTCCAGTAAAGCATTGAATAAGAGTCTTGCATGCTTCTACTTCACTTTTGCCTTTCATGAACATAATTTTATAAGAAACATACATTCTGTCAATCATTTGTCTAATCTGGGCAACAGACAGATTATCAATATTCCATTCCTGGAACCAATCATCAGCAAAGGTTTGAGATTCTGGTAGTTTTCCTTTCCCTATCAGATCAGGAGCTGATGGCCTGGAGGAATAGGCTGGGATATTTTCATAAGAAGGTCTTCTGATGGTTACTAGTAAGTGAATATTTTCAGAGTCCTTCTTAGAGATTTCTGGTGGATCTTCTTCAGAGGGAAAATGGAAAGGAAATTTTTTAGTTATTTCCTTTTCAGTAGGTTTAAATACAGGAGATAAGATAGACATATGGGAGCTAGGGAAAAAAAATGAGGTAGGAATATGTTTATCTATTTTGCTGGATGTAGTTGTAAGCTTTGTTAGGGATTTTCCCATTTCAGAGAAGGTGATTCCAAGTCCTTCCATTATTTCCTCATGATCTTCTTTTGCTTTATCAGAAATTTCTGCTAAAGTAGATTCAACTTTATCATTCACTCCTACAACCTTTTCATGGATCTGATTCACTGAATGTACAATAGTATTCGTGGATACTTGTAGATC
>ML814003.1:81498-93271 GCA_009831015.1 Picea engelmannii | reverse complement strand
TATGGTCTCAGCTATGATGGAGATCATGATTTCACATTGAGTGGATATACTGATGCAGATTGGGCAGGAAGTGTTTCTAACAGGAAAATCACTTCAGGATGTTGTTTTAGTTTTGGATCAGCTATGATCTCGTGGCAGAGTAGGAAGCAATCTAGTATTGCTCTCAGCATAGTGGAAGCAGAATACATTGCTGCATGTTCTGCCAGCTGCGAAGCTATATGGCTTCGAAAGTTGTTGACTGGCCTATTTGACTTAGAGATGAGAGAAACCTTGATTCTATGTGACAACCAAAGCTGCATAAAGATGATAGAGAATCATGTATTCCACGACAGGTCGAAGAACATAGATATCCGTTATCATTACATCTATGACATGGTACAAAGAGGAGCCTTAAATCTCCAGTACATTAGCACAGATGAACAGGATGTTGACGTGTTGACCAAGCCCCTATCTCGTGTGAAGTTTGAGTACTTCCGATATAAGCTTGGCATAGTCCGAAAGGACCTTCCTCAAAAGGGGGAGTAGTTGTTGTGATGAGATATTCCCTGCTTCCGACCTTGTGGTTGTGATGTAAAGCAGGACGTGTTCCTTGCTTCTGACTCAGTTGTCAAACGTAAAGCAAGATGAGATGTGTTCCTTGCTTTTGACCCAGTTGTCAGACGTAAAGCAAGATGAGATGTGTTCCTTTCTTCTGACCCAGTTGTCAGATGTAAAGCAAGATGAGATGTGTTCCTTGCTTCTGACCCAGTTGTCAGGCGTAAAGCAAGATGAGATGTGTTCCTTGCTTCTGACCTAGTTGTAAGATGTAAAACAAGATGAGATGTGTTCCTTGCTTCTGACCGAGTTGTCAGACATAAAGCAAGATGAGAGATGTTCCTTGCTTCTGACCTAGTTGCCAGACGTAAAGAAAGAAGAGATGTTCCTTGCTTCTGACCTAGTTGTCAGACGTAAAGCAAGATGATATGATGAGACTAGCTCTGAGCTTCCGGCTGGATAGCTGTGACGTAAAGCCAGTCTAGTATCCTGCATCCGACCGGATGGTTGTGACGTAAAGCCAGTCTAGTATCCTGCATCCGACCGGATGGTTGTGACGTAAAGCAGGACGAGTATCTTGCTTCTAGCTTGAGTGTTGTGACATAAAGAAAGACGATGAGATGAGATAAGTATTGAGCTTCCAGCCTAACAGTTGTGACGTAAAGCCAGTCTTGTATTATGATGAGCCAATCTTGTGTTGTGATGATGATGATGTATCAATATTTATACTAATACATATTGATGCAGATGATGATGGCATTCCTTTGAGAATGACGATGTTGGCGATGAAGAAAACTTTCGATGATTTATAGATACACCAGTCAGTGTTCCAAGATGATATTGATGATTTTGTCCTCTCACCCACTTGATGTTGTTGATGATGTTGTCCTCTCTCTCTCGCATGATGTTGCTGAAGAATACCCTTCTTGTTAAGGGGGAGTGTTTAAATAATGCAACTGCAAAGAGTATTCTTATTATTATTGATATATTATTCATAGGATCAATCCCCATTGTGGATTGATCATGTCGATTATTGTAATAGGACCAAATCCCCTTTTGCGGATTGGTCAAAAGATAATTGTAATAGGCAGAATAAGAAGTCGACCGCAGTAGATATTAAAGAGGCCCGGAAATATAATAAAGGTGGGTTTACCCACCCAGTTTGAGAAGTCGGCCCTGCCAGTGAAGAGACACTTCACACGTGCCAAACTTGTATAAATAAAGAAGGCTAGCGCCTCACTTAGACACAACTCACTTTCTCATTTTGAGAGACAAGTTTAGATCTTCTACCGGAGAAGAAGGAGAGAGAGAGTGGCGCATATCTGGGAGAGGACTTTATGTATTAGCTTAAGAGATCTCTTGGCATTGTATTGGCTATCTATATTAAGGAAGTTTTGCTGGGTTTTCTTCCCCTAGAGGGTTTCCCAGGATAAATGTTGTGTCTCTTGTGATTGTGTATTTCTCAGTGACCTTGGATTATGCTATTGTTATCTAATGAAATGCAAACATCTATAATAATGGCTTAAACATTAACATGTTCTTGGTTGTTGACCTTGTTCCAGGTAGGTCACAAGTGATAGCTCTCAGAAGGAGCTACTATGACAATTGTTCCCGTCCTTGTTTTTATTATTATAAGAATATTATTCTTGTCTGTTGTTTTCCCTTGTTGTTGCTCTTTTTTTGGGCAGGTCATAGGTGATAGCTCTGAGAGGGAGATATAATGACGATTGCAGGAGGAAACACGTTAGATGGTCTCTAGCTAAGACATGGAGCAGACTATCCTAACATAGAGTTGCTTACATGACTGCACACATCCATGTAATAAAGGAGAAGAGGAAGAAGTCAAAACCTTCTAGCAAGAAGGGTACTTTTGCGAGAAACATAGTAATCTCATATGGAGATTAATTGTAAGGAGAAGACAGCTCCAAATATGATTGTACAGATCCCTCTAAGTTCATTTGATCACTCTTCAAATCATCAAGAAGAGTCAGTAGAGCCAGAAGAGCCTACCCAGAATCGCTACACTAACCAGGAAGAGACCAGCAGGGTCCAATGATACTTTGCAGGATGAAAAGGGGATACAGATATATGGCATTGATGAGCCATATCATGAGGAGGAGATAGAGTTCAGAGGGAGTCAGCCCTCAGGATCTAGTAGGGAGGAGCATCCTCCCTGGGACAGTTTAGAGGAGATCAAACTTCAAAGGAGGTCGACACATGCAGAGGGAGCAGATGGCTCCGGAGATTATATAGACTCAGAGGGAGTCAAGCTTCAGAGGGAGCATGCAAGCTCAAAGTGAGCCCGATCTCATAGAGATTCAGTGGCTTAGAGACTTTCATTCATAAAGTATTCCTCCTTAGATTCATATGGGAGAGAGAGACGTCTTCCAGGACTCACTGACAGGTGTCATGAGTTGAGGAGGCTAGATCGAACTTCAGAGGCTTCGAGGAGATATGAGACCTCCTGAGAGGATTACCTTGTTTTAGTCACAGAGGAGGAAGCCAGTCAGAAGGACTGGGATATAGATTTTTCCTTGGTTCCGAGACCAGAAGGGAAGTTAGTGGTGACTTCCAAATTGATCTACAAGATCAAGCATGTTGCAAATGGCAGCATAGAGATGCACAAAGATTAATTTGTGGCCAGAGGATTCTCCCAGCAAGAGGGAGAATATTATGATGAGACACTTGCTCCAGTAGCCAGAAGAAGTGTACATAGAGAAACCACAAAGATACATGAGAAGGAGTCTCATGTCTTCATATTGAAGGAAGCTTTGTACGAGCTTAAGCTGGCACCCAGGGCATGATATGCCAGATTAGACAGTTTTTTATGATCTTGGGGATGGTTTCCCATTGATCCTATATGTGGATGACATGTTTCTTACAGGGGATGAGAAGCTCATAGATGGGTGCAAGAGGAACTTACTTCAGAGTTCGAAATGAAGGATCTAGGTTTGATGCATTATTTCTTGGGATTGGAGATGTGCTAGAGAACAGATGAGATTTTCCTTAGCCAAGGAAAATATGTTAGAATTTTCTTTATTTACAGAGCATTAGTGTTACTAGTGTTCTTTTACTTCGTTACCATTAACATATATACCATGTACTAAGAAGTAGCAACATAAACAAGAGACAGAAAAGAACACAAGAGACTTATCCTGGGAAAACCCCAAATGGGGGAAAAACCCAGCAACCTTTCTTAGATAGATTTTGTTCACAAAGAAAGTCCAATCATATAAACCCTAGCACAAGTGCTAGCTCAACCAAAAATACCACCCCAGCTACAGCAGCAACACCATACAAAGGTAGTGCACCTCCTCAAGGAGTAGCGCACAAGAGAGAGATACCAAAAGACTAAGCAATAATAAATCGTGCAGTTGCATCTACTACGTCACCTCCTCCAAACTTGCGCCTTGCTTCTGTATATATGGGAGAGTGTGAGTGAGTGAACAAATGAGCTAAGGCATCTCCTTATTTATAGTCTTCGTGTCCTTCTAGCTGGGCCGACTTCTCTTCTGGGAAGGTGTATTTTCATTATTACTTTATATTCTTCTGTGTCGACTTCTCTTCTAGGGTATTTCAATATCTGTTCAACGGATCTCTTACTTCTGGAATATTCTTCGCATCTAAGAAAGGTCATCTATGAGGGAAAGATCATTTCGTAGCTTCCAAAACATCAACGCTCCCTCTTAGCTAGGGAGGCATTTTTCACGATGTCTTCATCTGGTAGTCCACTGACTACTCTGCAATCTGCTAACAGACACATGACTACTACAATGCCTTCGGTAGCTTGAATCATCAGGCACAGTCTCTGCGATCAAATGGTAGCACACACAGCTAAATCCAAACGATCTGGTAATCTCCACGACAATCAACGAGTGGCACACAACTACTACAATGTCATCCAATAGATCACCATTATTGCCAAGTAGTACACAACTACTGTCTAGTGACACATAGTCATTGTCAATAGAACACATCCACTATAGCAGCACACAACTACTGTCCACAGACACACAGTCTCCACCAGTGATACAAAAACATTGAAGTAGCACACAACTACTGCTTTGAGTCACACAGCCTCCGCTAGTGGAACACATCCACCGAAGTAGCACACAACTATTGTCTGAAGTCACACAGCCCTCGCCAGTGGAACACATCCACTATAGTACCACACAACTACTGTTCAGAGTCACACAACCCCCTCAAGTGGAACACATCCACCGAAGTAGCACACAAATACTGTCTGGAGTCACACAGCCTCCGTTAGTGAAACACATCCACCGAAGTAGCACACAGCTACTGTCCGGAGTCCCATAGCCTCGGCCATATTCTTACGACTATGTGTGTGATGTTTCTTCTCTCAGCAGGTCTAACAATGCATTACCCCCTCAGTCACCTCACGTGACTGATCCAAGGAACCCTTGGCCAAAGGGCTTAGCCGGCATGAGAAGAAACAACACACCTCCCTCTCAATGAGGGTGGACATTTCGCAACACTCCAAGCGTGTCCATAAAGTACTCATACTTCACTCTTGACAAGGGCTTGGTGAGAATATCCGCTATTTTCTCATCTGTGGATATGTACTGGAGCTCCACAACTCCTCTGCACCATGTCCCGTATGTAATGATATTTGATCTCTATATGCTTAGACATGTCATGGAATACAGGGTTCTCAGTAATCTTCACACAACTTTGATTGTCACAATGTA
Source organism: Picea engelmannii (assembly GCA_009831015.1). Classification (NCBI taxonomy): domain Eukaryota; kingdom Viridiplantae; phylum Streptophyta; class Pinopsida; order Pinales; family Pinaceae; genus Picea; species Picea engelmannii. The sequence continues at coordinate 88,028 of ML814003.1, read as the reverse complement.
TCAAAGTTGGCTCCAATTCTAAGTCAAATATCCAAGCTAGCAACTTCTGGAGCTACACTGCTTCACGGCTTGCCACGCTTGTTGTGACATACTCTGATTATGATGTACTAAGTGCTACTGATCTATGCTTCCTTCTCAACCATGAGATCATGCCTGATCCCAGACTGAAGCAGCATCCAGAAGTATTCTTTTGATCCACTGCACTCCCTGTCTTTTCAGAATCTGTATATCCATGCAGCTTCACATCTCCACCCGAGACATATCTCAATCGATATCCAACTGTACCATGAAGTTACCTCAACATATGCTTTGTTTCCATCCACTGTACCTGTCTATGTTCAACCATGTGTTGACTCAAGGTATTCACTACAAAGCATATGTTTGACCTGGTGTTAACCAAGTACATCAAGGATCTAATCCACTATCTGTACATCCTGGAATCACCAAATATGAAGATTTGTCACTGGAGAGATTCAGATTTATCGTCATGGGTTTGGTCATGGAATTGCAATCCATCATCCTGAATCTATGTAGAATCTCAACAGTATATTTTCCTTGGCTAAGGAAAATCTCATCTGATCTCTGCCACACTTCCAATCCCAAGAAGTAATGTATCAGACCTAGATCCTTCATCTCGAACATTGAAGAGAGCACCCTCATGCACCTAACTATGATATTCTCATCTCCTGTCAAAGACAGGTCATCCACATGTAGGATCAATGGGAAACCATCAAATAACTATCTGATATGGCATATCATGCCCTGGGTGCCTTCTTAGGCCCATACAAAGCTTTCTTCAATCTGTATACATGAGACTCCTTCTCATGTATCTTATGGTTTCTCTATGTACACTTATTCTAGCTACCGAAGCAAGTGTCTCATCATAATATTCTCCCTCTTGCTGGGAGAATCCTTAGGCCACAAATCAAGCTCTGTACATCTCTATGATGCCATCTACAACATGCTTGATCTTGTAGATAAACTTGGAAGTCACTATTGTCTTCCCTTCTGGTCTTGGAACCACTTCTCGCACATCATTCTTCATCATGAACCGATACTCCTTCATCATGGCATCCTTCCATTCCTGCTTCTCAACAGCTTCTTCAATGGTGGAAGCCTTTGAATCAATGATGTTGCTCATCAGTGCCATATTGCTGGAAAACATGTGTGGTTTCTGGAACTGGGGAAAAATATATATCCCATTCCTCCTGACTGGATGCCTCCTCTATCATTGCAGCAAGGTCTATCGAGACAAGGGAATCCTCCCATGAGATCTCACATATCCTAGAATCCTCTGAAGTTGTCGATCTAGCCTCCTCAACTCATGGCACCTTCATGTCAGTCTTGGAAGACGTCTCTCTCTCCTATATAAATATGACAAGGAATAATTTCTAAATGAAAGTCTCTAAGCCATTGACTCTCTCTGAGATCAAGCTCACTCTAAATATGCATGCTCCCTCTGAAACTTGACTCCCTCTGAGTCTATACGATCTCTGAAGCCACCTACTTCCATTGCTTCTATTGACTTCTTCTAAACTCTGATCTCCTATGGACTGTGCTGGGAGGTTGCTCCTCCCTACTGGATCCTAAGGGTTGACTCCCTCTAAAATCTAGCTCCTTTTGAGTTGGTACTTGGTGGGGCCGCCTGCCTCACCACTGGTGGAGTCATATGTTTCTCGTCATAGTATGGATTATTAATGCCATGTATATGTATGAGAACATGCTTGTTTACTGAATCATTTCTAGATAGGCCCTTCTGGCACTACTGACTCTTACTAATGATCTGAAGAGTGGTTAAATTAATTGTACGATCATCTTTGGAGCATTCTACTCCTCATAGTCAATCTCTATAAGAGATACTCTTCTTCCTCTTCTACTTCACATAGGTGTGTACGTTCGTGTACATAGTTATATGTCTCGGCTAGAGACTGTCTAAATAGTTGCCTCCTGCAACTGTCATCATAGCGCCTTCTCAGAGCTATCACCTATGACTTTCCCGGAACTAGAGACAAGAACAACATTTCCATGGTAACCTCCATGGAATGGTTAGTAATCAAGAACACCTCCTAGAGGAGATCAATTTCATATTGCAGACAAGTATATCATTAACAATGATCATTTTCTTAATGGTAATCGTACCAATAGTATTTAGGTGTACCTAAACATTTGATAGCAATAGCAAATAATAAAGTTGTAAAGATTGTTATCCTAGATACAATACTTTCTTAAGAAACAACAATGTAAAATATCAAACCTGATATGCAAACCTGCAGTCTGGTGTTGTTGTCCTGCTTGAGTTTCCTTCTATCATTCATATGCATGGAAACACCATTGTCTAAAAGACAAATTCTTCATCCTTTGATGCCTTTGAGTGCTCTTCTTCATCATTTGCATGTGCATGGTGTTTCTTCTTCTCCTTTTCATTTCTATCTGGACATTGAAAGGCATAATGTCATGCATCCTTCCTGTAACGAGGTCTCTTAGACTTCTTCGGGTTGCCTTCTTCCCTTTTCTTTCTCTTCTTCACTTGTGATGCAAGTGCTTGGTTTTCCTCATCATCTACCTTTTGTTTCTTGGACATCAATATAGATTCCTCTTGAAAGCAATCTTCCCATAACTTGTCAAACTTGGGTAACTTCCTTCATGCACAAATTCCTTGGAAAAATGGGTCCCAAGAGGGAGGGAAACCATTTAGCGTAGTGGTTACTAGTTCAACATCTTCTATTGGATCTCCAATGGATACTAACTGGTCTTTGATCTGCGAGATCCTTGTAAAGAAGTTGGTTATTGTCTCTGACTTGTTCATAGTCACATTTCTGAGTTGATGTCATAGGATATGCTTCTGACTGGTGTTATTGCTTTCATAGAGTGTGGTTAGGGAATCAAACATCTCCTTTGCAGTCTTTAGTTCTGATACATTGGGTCATGTGATCCTTGATTGAGTCTGTCAAGATCCTCTTGGCCTTGACCTTATTCTTCTTGAACTTTGTCTTTGCTTCTTCATCTTTGAGTTCTAGAAGCATCTTCTTGACGTGATCCAATAATTCATTTTCCTCTAGGATGAGTTGTATTCTATGCTTCTAGGATCTGAAGTTATATGCTCCATCCAATATATCCTCAACTCTCATTATGGTTGACATTTTTGCCAGTAGAAACCCTAGTACTGAAAAACCTCAAATTTTCAAACTTCACCAAACTGCACGCTGAGGGTTTCAGGGGGTGCACTAGGTTAGGGTGCACTGCTATGTGAAGGAATTATTCCCAAAATCCTTGGGATAATGCTCAACGAGCTTGACAAAGTATTGTCGCTGCAAGGTATCGATGTAGTGATCTTCCTTCCAGTGGTTAAATTTCTCTTAAGGTAACCAGCTCTTATACCATGTTGGATTTTTCCCTATTTACAAAGCATTAGTGTTACTAGTGTTCATTTACTTCATTACCATTAACATATATATCATGTACTGAGCAGTAGCAACATAAAAAAGAGACAGAAAAGAACACAAGAGATATATCCAGGGGAAAACCCAACAACCTTTCTTAGATAGATTTCGTTCACAAAGCAAGTCCAATCAGATAAACCCTAGCACAAGTGCTATCTTAACCAGAAATACCACCCCAGCTACAGCAACAACACCGTACAAAGGTATCACACCTCCTCAAGGAGTAGCACACAAGAGAGAGATACCAAAATACTGAGAAATAATAAATTGTGCAGTTGCATCTATTGTGTCACCTCGTCCAAACTTGGGCCTTGCTTCTGTGTAGCTGGGAGAGTGTGAGTGAGTGAAAAAATGAGCTAAGTCGCCTCCTTATTTATAGTCTTCATATCCTTCTAGCTGGGCTGACTTATCTTATTGGAAGGTGTCTTTTCATTATTACTTTATATTCTTCTGGGTTGACTTCCCTTCTAGGGTATTTCAATATATGTTCAATGGATCTCTTGCTTCTGGAATCTTTTCCGCATATAAGAAAGGTCATCTGGGAGGAAAATATCCTCCCATAGCGTCCAAAACATCAACAAAATATATTGTTGAGATCCTGTAGAGATTCGAGATGATGGACTGCAAGTCCATGGCCACACCTATGGTGATGAATCTTAAGCTCTTGAGTGATTCATCTTTAGATTTGGTGGATCCCATGATATACAGACAGTGGATCGAATCCTTGATGTATCTGGTTAACACCAAGCCAAACATATGTTTCGAAATGAACACTTTGAGTCAGTACATGGTTGAGGATAGACATGTACATTGGATAGTAGCAAAACATATGTTGAGGTACCCACATGGTACAGTTGGATATGGATTGAGATGTCTCGGATGGAGATGTGAAACTGCAAGGTTATACAGACTCTAATTGGGAAAGGAGTGCAGTGGACAAGAAAATCACATCAGGATGTTGCTTCAGACGTCAATGGCACTTAGTACAACAGAGGCAGAGTATATAGCAGTCAGTGTTGAAAGTCGTGAAGAAGTGTGCATTCGGAAGCTGCTTGCAGGGTTATTTGATCTAGAGTTGGAGCCAACTTTGATATATTGTGATAATCAAAGTTGTGTGAAGCATATATAGATAAAATACCATTGCATCTGAGACATGGTGCAGAGAGGAGTTGTGGAGCTCCGATACATATCCATGGATGAGCAGATTGCGGACATTCTCACCAAGCCTCTATCTAGAGTGAAGTATAAATACTTCAGAGACTGTCTTGGCGTGATGAAGAATGTCCACCCTCGTTGAGAGGGAGATGTGTTGTTTCTCCTCTTGTTGGCTAACCCCTCTGGCCAAGGGTTCCCTAGATCAGTCATGTGAGGTGACTGAGGGGGTAATGCGTTGTTGGACTTGATGAGATAAGAAACATCAGACGCATAGTCGTGGAGACTATGGGAGTAGCTTTGTGCTACTAGAAGAGACTATAACTATGGTTGATGGCATGATAGTAGTTATGTGCTACTAGTTGATTGTTGCATAGTTATAGAGATCATTGCCTATGACTATGGTTGATGGCATGGTAGTAGTTGTGTGCTACTAGTTGATTGTTGCATAGTCATAGGGACTACAAACTATGATTATCGTTGATGGCATGGTAGTAGTTGTGGGCTACTAGTTGATTGTTGCATAATCATAGAGACTGTTGAACTGCATGGTGGTAGCTTTTGTAGCTACCAGTTGATTGCAGGATATGACTATGGTTGATGGCATGGTAGTAGTTGTGTGCTACTAGTTGATTGTTGCATAGTCATAGAGTTTGTGACTATGGTTGATGGCATGGGAATAGCTATGTGGTATTAGTTGATTGTTGCATAGTCACAGAGATCATAACTATGGTTGATGGCATGGTAGTGCTACTAGTTGATTGCTGCAAAGCTATGGAGATTATTGGATTGCATGGTAGTAGTCTTACGATTACTAGTGGATTGCAGATCATGACTATGGTTGATGGCATGGTAGTAGCTTAGTGCTACTAGTTGATTGTTGCATAGTCATGAGAGATTACTGGATAGCATGGTAGAAGCTTACTTCTACTAGTTCATTGTTATGTAGTCGTGATAGCACGGTAACAAATTTGTGTTGATATTTGATTGTTGAAGAGCATGGTAGTAGATTTGTGCTACTAGTTGATTGCTACTTAGTCGTGGAGACTATTGGATTGCATGGTAGTAGTTGTGTGATACTAGTTGATTGCAGCATATTCATAGAGACTATGGTAGAGGATGGAGCTACTAATGGCATGGTGGTAGCCTTGGGGATATTAGATGATTGCAGGGTAGTCAGTGGTCTAATAGAATAAAACATTGTGGAAGAATACCTCCCTAGCTAAGAGGCAGTGTTGATGTTTTGGTAGCTGCAGGAGGTATTCCCTCCTAGAGAACTTTTCTTAGAGAAGAAGAAGATTCCAATAAGTCAAAGGGATTCTTATTATTATTGTTATTTTATTTATAGGATTAATCCCCATTGTGGATTAATCATGTCGGTAATTGTATTAGGACCAAATCCCCTTTTGCGGATTGGTCAACAGACAATTATAATAGGCAAAATAAGAATTCGGCCCCAGTAGTTAATAAGAAGACCCAGAAATACAATAAAGGTGGGTTTACCCACCCAGATTAAGAAGTCGGCCCTGCCAGTGAAGAGACACTTCACACGTGCCAGAACTTGTATAAATACAGGAGGCTAGCGCCTCATTTGAACAAAACTCACTTGCTCAGTTTGAGAGACAAGTTATGATCTGTTACCGGCAAATGAGAGAGGGAGAAAAGTGGTGCATCTTTTGGAGAGGACTTTATGTATTGGTTTGAGTTATCTCTTGACATTGTATTGGCAATTTATGATACGGAAGTTTTTGTTGGGTTTTCTTCCCCTAGAGAGTTTCCCAGGATAAATGTTGTGTCTCTTGTGAATGTGTATTTCTCAGTAATATTGTTCTTATGTTGCTCTTATCTATTGAAATGCAAAGAACTATAATAATGGCATAAAACATTAACATGGTATCAGAGCCAACCTGAAGGAAGCATATTTCGCAAGAGGAAAAA
>ML814003.1:39124-76732 GCA_009831015.1 Picea engelmannii | reverse complement strand
GCATGACGTTGTGTGTTCCTTGCTTCTGACCTCGCTGTTAGACGTAAAGAAAGATGAGTCATTGCTTCTGACCTCGTTGTTAGATGTAAAGCATGACGTTGTGTGTTCCTTGCTTCTGACCTCCCTGTTAGATGTAAAGAAAGATGATTCATTGCTTCTGACCTCGCTGTTAGACGTAAATCAAGACGTTGTGTGATTCCTTGCTTCTGACCTAGTTGTTAGACGCAAAGCAAGATGATTCCTTGCTTCTGACCTTGTTGTTAGACGTAAAGCAAGATGATAATGATTCCTCACTTCTGACCTCATTGTTAGACATAAAGCGAGATAATGTGTAATTCCTTGCTTCTTACCTAGTTGTTAGACGTAAAGCAAGATGATTCCTCGCTTCTGACCTCATTGTTAGACGTAAAGCGAGATGTTGATGTGTTTCTTACTTCTGACCTAGTTGTTAGATGTAAAGCAAGATGATTCCTTGCTTCTAACCTTGTTGTTAGACGTAAAGCAAGATGTGACTGACACTGAGATACCAGCTTATCAGCTGTGACATTGAACCGGTGTAGTACTGTGATGTGCCAGCCTAGTGTTGTGATGAGGTATCATTTTTACTGATACATATTGATGCAGATGATGATGACATTCTTTCGAGAATGATGATGTTGTCGATGAAGAAAACTTTCGATGACTCATAAATGTGCTAACCAATGTTTCAAGATGATATTGACGATACTGTCCTCCTGATGCCACTGATGATGCAGACGTCTCTCGCCTGATGTTGTTGAAGAAGACCCTTCTTGTTAAGGGGGAGTGTTGAAATAATGTAACTGCGAAGAGTATTCTTATTATTATTGTTATTTTATTTATAGGATTAATCCCCATTGTGGATTAATGATGTCGGTAATTGTATTAGCACCAAATCCCCTTTTGCGGATTGGTCAACAAACAATTATAATAGGCAAAATAAGAAGTCGGCCCCAGTAGTTAATAAGAAGCCCCAGAAATATAATAAAGGTGGGTTTACCCACCCAGATTAAGAAGTCGGCCCTGCCAGTGAAGAGACACTTCACACATGCCAGAACTTGTATAAATACAGGAGGCTAGCGCCTCATTTGAACACAACTCACTTGCTCAGTTTGAGAGACAAGTTCTGATCTGTTACCGGCAAAAGAGAGAGGGAGAAGAGTGGCGCATCTTTTGGAGAGGACTTTCTGTATTGGTTTGAGTTATCTCTTGACATTGTATTGGCAATTTATGATAAGGAAGTTTTTGCTGGGTTTTCTTCCCCTAGAGNGTTTCCCAGGATAAATGTTGTGTCTCTTGTGAATGTGTATTTCTCAGTGATATTGTTCTTATGTTGCTCTTATCTATTGAAATGCAAAGAACTATAATAATGGCATAAAACATTAACATAAGAGAAATCGGCCCACATGAAATAATAATAAAGTGGAAATAAAATTTCCAGGAAGAGAAGTTGCCCCACATAATAAAGTAAATATGAAGACCCAGAATAAGAATTTGGCCCCAGATAGGCACCCATATTAGTATAAATACAATTTTGGGTTGGTTCATTTGTACATCTACACAGTTCTCCTTCTGCAGTGCACAATAGGCAGTGGCAGTTGCAGTTGCAGCTGTAGTTTCGCTATATCTGGTTTTTGGTTCCCTTGGAGAGTGTGCCCCACTTGGGGAAGGATATTCTTGGTGGTTCTTGGTGATCTCTCTTGTGCGCTACCTCTGGAAGAGTTGTGCTAAGGTTGTGTGGTGATGCCTAGTTTCTTTGTGCCAGTTGCAGTTGTAGTTGCAGTTGCGGTTGCAGTAGCAGTTGCAGTTGCAGTAGCAGTAGCAACTACAGTTGCAGTTACCAGTTGTATCAATTATGTGGTGTGCTAGTGATGTGCCTATCTTGCGCCAGTTCTGTGGTGACCCAATTGTCTACCCTTGCTAGGGTTTGACAAGAAGAAGAGATAAGTATTTGGTTCTTCATTGTTGGTTTTCTTTTGCGATTAGAGAATGTTCATGGTTGCATTGGAATATTCTCTCTAAGAAACGTTGGTTGGGTTTTTCCCCGAGTTTGGGGTTTTCCCAGGATAAATATTTGTGTCCTCTTGTTCTTGTTTATTTGTTTCTTATATGTTTCAGTGTTTGATTATTGAATGTTAAAAGAAGATAAAAATGTTATGGTAAATCTAATGTTAACATAACTAATGAAAATCTAACACAAGGTGCACTTCAAGGTTATTTTTTATTCAAAGTTGTCCACAAAAGCACAAGAACCCAGGCCGCACAAGCTAAGGAGATCATTTTATTGGATTATTCCAATCAAATAGTCGAGGAAACTCAAGTTCCTAGAGCACACAAGCTAAAGATAGCTATTTTATGTTATTTGTGCTAGGAGACTTCTAGAAGGAGATAACTAATGAAGACACGTGACATATTTAGAAGAGCATCCTCCTTTTGAGCTTTACACATGAAAAACTACTCATTTTCTTGGAAATTCGCCTAACTCGAGAAATATTATTATTTCAATATTATTATTTGGAGGTAGTTATTTTCTAGAAAACGCCCTCATCATGAAGCTTTACACTCAGTGATCATGCACACACTTTGAAATTTTCCCTACTCATTGACCGAAGAAATTGTTTATTAGAGAGCACATTGCACATGAGGACAAATGGCACTTAGATTTTTCCTTTGAATGAACTAGAAGTTGCAAGAAGGTGATCTGTGGCATTATAATCATCTAGAAAATTGTATCTAAGTGGTTTTCTATGGGCCTTTTGAGCTAATTTTCCCACTTAGGTTGTTATTGTAAATGTTTTAGTATTTTCCTTGGAGAGCCTCATGAGGAAAATAATATTTTATTGTAGATGAGTTAGAGCTCAAATCTATATAAGAATTTTCTCTCTCCATTTGCAATGGGAAATTTTGGAAAGGAAGAACTTGTGAGCAAGTTGCTCCAAGCTTATGGAGTAAGTTAAAATTCTTTAATTTATGTTGTAATTTTATGCTTGTACAATCAATTATGTGAAGCAATGTTCTAGGTGCACCTCTAGTATACTTGTGATTGCAAGTAGAGAGTGACAAAGATAAATCAAGGAGTATTCAATCTTGAAGAGGAGGATTTAAAACCATATGCATCTGTTGTGGGCAAAAGTTTTCCCATTTCCTTTGAGAAAGGATGTTTTAAGCCCTCTTATGGTGAGTGAATGCTTAACCTCTCCTATGTCTAGTTTGGTTGAGGAGCTGCTATTGTGAGTCTCTTCCCTTCTTACCTTGTAGTCTCTTGTTTACTAAGTTAGGCATGCTATAAAGTCATATTGTCTATTTGTAGCCCCTAATATTTTTGGAACGCCCTCGTAGATTGCATCCATAACTCAATGCCCTAAGCAATAAGGCACTATATTCCTTTCATCAATCTCCCCAACCTTTTAAACTTTTCCATTTTGTTTATGTTGTATTTGTTGTCAAGCTCCTTTACTCCCACTCCCTAATACAATAAGTGAGCCTAGCAACCATAGGGAATCCCCCCTTGAATTAGGTCCTTCCTTTGTCAAAAGTGCAAAGGAGTGTTGGTGAGGTGATAGTGGCCAACCTTTTAGTTCCACAAGTATTCACCTAGGTGTTGGACTTTACATCTTTGGATGTGAGATTGTGTGGTAACACAACCAAAATTTTAGTATACACTTGAAACTTAGAAACAAGGTTCATAGATTTGGTTTGCCAATAATCTAGCCTCTTAGTCATTTTGGCTAACACATAATTCCACATTAACAAAAGAAGATTGAAAGCCAAAAGCGATGCCAAGGGATCTGAAAATTATTCTCTTTTGACCAAAGACCATTGATTTTGTGTTGACCAAGGAGGGAGATCTTAAGTGTTTTGTGCGTAGTGAAAAAAAATTATGCACTCAATCTTAAGACAAGAAGAATCTCAAAACAAATTGATTTTATCCATAGTGTTTATCACAATGCCCTCATCCAATTTTGAATTGTAAGAAAAGAGAAAACAAGAAAATGGTCGTGATCAATTGTTGACCTAGGCATCAACCACCAACACGAAGAGTGACAAGACTGACATGCAATGTTGTCTAATAGATTTGTAAAGAGCAAAGGCATTAGAGGGAAAATATGTTCCAATTTATTTTCGTTTATGCAGCAACAAACAACTTAGAGATTGTTTTGATGAATTTGGGCTCAAAGCCAATTGCTCCAAGTATAGAAATAACAAAATGCCACTCAACTTTGTCGTAAGATTTTTCAAATTCTATTTTCTTTAATAGGATTGCTTGACCAAAGGTTCTCACCCATTCCATCCCTTTTAAAACTACTAGTAGAGTGTCAAAGTAAGTCCCACTCCAATAATATCACTTTGTTCAAGTCCATTGATGAGCTCATAAAAAAAGAAATTAGTTTAGAGACAATGAAGTGTTGAGAAATATATCTTTTGGGGTTATATGCAATATCTCTCTCACCCAAGAATGGTAAGTGTTAGAACAAGATTTGCCTCACCCTATGCAATCTTGAAGAGAGAGCCTTACTCCATCTCTCTATGCAGACTTACTTTCCCTGATTAATGAATACAGAGAAAATATTTTTCCATTTGTACGCACCTTGCAAATTATACAGCATGTGTATACACTGGCTGCTCCACTACAGCCTGCGTACATCGAGATTTGTGCCAAAAAATCAAAAATAAATGTTGGGTTTCCATGTCACGACAAAAGATCTCTGATCCTTGACCTTCCATATACTAGAAATGTTCCGACTCGGCCTTTCAATTGCATTTTGAAAGCTATAAAGAAGCCAATTCTGAGCTATGGAAGAAAGGAGAGAATTCAACTTTGAGAGAAAAGTTACTCTGGAGAAATTATTACTTCATTATTGAGTCTGCATCCCTTTGTCCTTTAAGTCTGGACACAATGTTCAGCTCCCAAGCTCTTCACTTATTGATGGAGAACCCCTTTGTCTCCCTTATATAAGCTTTCCTTTTGTGGAGGATTGAAGTGGTGGAGACCCAGTTGGAAGGAACTCAGTTTCTCGGTTCTGAATCGTGTTGATACGGAGGTCTGTAATATTTTCACTTCTGCTGATCATTTATTAATAGAAATACTCATTTCTCGTCCAATTGATATCTTGCAAATATATGTGTTATGATCCATATTGGGCATGTTTGTTTTGAATATTAATGGATTATGCTATCTAATGTGCTAACATGTTATATTATCACTATATGCTTGTTGTGCTTGTTTGTTGAGAACTTGTTGCAGGTATAAAGTTTTGGGCCAAAGTGTTCAACGGTGGACATCATCAAACGTTTGGACGAGGTAGGCCTCTTTCTTACCTCCTTTGCACATTAATTTATATAGCATATGTTGGAATTGAGTCGATTTCTACAGTCACTCCTGTCTGTTGTGGTTCACCCTAGCCATAGAGAGATTTTCCTCGTAACAATAAGTTGGCAATAATTATTAATATTGATGATTCACTAAGCTTAAATGGTTTGAAGCTCTGATGACATTAATTCATGTAGGTCTCTCCAAAAAAAATTGTTGAAATAAATTGTGTTCTTAGAGCTAGGATTTAACAAGAATTTTGTAAGCCCCTATCAACAAAATGATTGGTTTCCAATCTGAGATCAATTCAAGATCACCACTAACAAGCATCAACATCAACTTTGAGGTCTTCATTGTAAATTCTAATAAGAGTGGGATCATTCAAGTACCAAGTAGCTTGTATTGTTCAACAAATTCATTAGGACTCTTGGTGTCTTATTAGGTTGCCTATTTAATTTCAAGGGAGAAAATATTGTATGCCTTGTACTTTTTCTCAAGAGACTAAAAAACAATTTAGTGCATCTATCCACCTAAACCTAATCAGAGCAAGTTTGGATCTTACTAGTTTCAAGTACCTTAAGTATATGCTAACTTGAGCAATGTGTAATTGTAGTTCAAGATTGAATGTGTCAACTATTGATATTATGGTAGTTGTGGGAGGTATTAAACTCCATGTGTAACATTTGGCTAGAATAGAATATTCTTGAAGCAATAGAAACCCTAAACAGATGTGTAAAAACCCTAGAAGACGAATCAGCTCAGTAGAACAAATGATAATTAAGTATTACCCTCCAGAAAGAGAAGTCAACCTAGACATGTGACAAGGAGCACTATAAATAGGAGGCACTTGAGCTCATTTGTACTCACTCACTTCACTCACTCTCTCAAGTATAGCACAGGTTTGGAGTTGCAGTTGCAAGAATGGAAGATGGATCTTTTGGGGTTATTCTTGGTCTCTCTCTCTAGCGCTATCTAGCCTAAGATATCCACCTTGCCTTCTAGTATCTCTTGGTGGTATTCTTGGTGATATTCTTGGTGACATTCTTGGTGGAATTCTGATATTCTTGGTAAGTGCAACTGCAACTGTTGCAGTTGAGTATTGTTCTTGTTCTGTGGTTTTGGGACTTTATGTCTAGTGCGTTATCTTTGGAGAAAGATGCACTCTCTTGGTTATTTGTTGGTTATAGTACTTCTTCCATAATCATTCTATCTAGCAAAGATTATGGCGCTCGGGGGTGGTTGCGTGCCTATGGTTGGGTGATAATATTGTGATATTTTTTATGGTTAAATGAGCACATCGAATATTTTAATAGTTAAAATTAATGCAACTGCAAGAACCATTCTCCGAAAGGATGGAAAAGACCCTAGTTGTGATCTAGGGCCCTGTTAACCCCTAGATTTTCACCCTTGAAAGTATTGAGGGTTAAGAATCAGCGTGTATCACTTTGGTTGGCACACTGAGATTTTTCCAGGGTTTTTAGCACTTATGTTGAGCAGGAGGTTGTTTCACACATGAGGCAGGTACATGATCAATATAGGGTTGCTTAGTTCAAGAGTCACAGTCTACTTGGTTTCCATGCATTTGTGAGAGAGAGATGTATACGTGTGTTGCTACTTTTTAGGAGGCACGGTTTGAGTGGGTCTCCTAGCATTTTGGGGCAGTTAAGAGCATACAGTATGAGTCCTTGCAGGATTCTATGCCCGATGACACTTTTCTGTGCAACTTGCTGAAGATTTCTATTTTTAGCGTGTTTTTCTCTAGGCTCCAAATTCAGATTATGAGAACGCAGTATTGATCCTTGAGACATCCAGAGTTTTTTTTGGACCTTTTTTGAAGATGATGTGGCCTAGATTGTTATTTTTAGCAGGTCAAGCACTAGGGCTCGCATGTTAATTATGATTTCATATTCGGATCCCTTGCAGGAAGACGAGATCAATGAGTATAAAGTCAAGGGCATTCGGACAACTTTCTATTTTTAGTAGGTTGAGTACCAGGGCACACATGTCGATTCCGATTTTGGATTCGGATTCCTTGCAGAAAATCAAATTCAATGAGTATAATATCATGGACATGCGAGGACTTTCTATTTTTAGCAATGTCTATTTTTAGCAATAGACACATGATGGTGCTCCCCCAGTCATACCGAGCATTTGTGGAAAGTTTGGGTTAGTTTCAACAATTTTCAAAATTTTGGGACCAGATGGATATTTTTAGCAACTGTTATATTTATCACACCCAGTGATCTCCAACAATGGTAAGTGGCGAGATCAGATTCTGACAAGTGGCTAAGTTTTGGAGTGATGTGGCATCTACGTGGCATCATTTGACCAAAGACACATAAGATGAAGTGACACTTCCATGGAGAAAGTTTAGCCAAATAGGCTAGCTTTTCCCACTAATTCTTCTTCACCCACTATAAAAACACTTTCCATGTAGTCCCTAAACCATTTTTACCTATACCTCTTAACCCTCTAACCCTATTCCATCATAATCGTAAACCCACTTCCCCTTTCCATTATACCCTCCCTCACATTTATCCTAACCCCATTCACTTAACACCTTTATCCTACCTTTATTAAATTAAAATGGTACTTTATTTTATTATTAAATTAAAAGATAACTTTATTTAATTAAAAACATTTGCCCCCTTTATTCTCCCCTAAATCTAGGTAACTCCCTTAAACTCTACCCATTTTCTAACACACTCACTTCCCCACCTTTATTAAATGATTTAATTAAAGATTCACTTTATTTAATTGATTAAAAAATAGGCATAAAACATGCTCAGCCCTCTTAGTTTTTTAATCAATTAATTAAAGTGACACACTTTTTTTTTCCAAGAAAAAATTGCTCCATTTTATAAAGGATATAAAACGATTACATTGCGAACAGCCAAGTGTATCTTGGATAATTTAGAAAATCACCAAAGTGCACCAAAAGAGAGAAGAACAGTCCAGTAGAGAGGAATAACAGAGTCAATAACAGCAAACTCTCAGCGAGATGAATCGAAAGCGCACCGAACGGAGGAGGACAGATCAATACAGTATGTGGATAGCAGAGCAAAAACAGCAGTCTACCTATTCAAACCAGCACTTGAAACCAGTGAAATCATCAAAACCATCATTCAAAAAAGTTATAGGTGGATATGGAGCTATCAATTCCATTGTCAGTATGGAAGACCGAGAGTCTTCCCACCGTCTCACCGAGGGCCCGCTTTGATAGCTCGTCCGCCACCCTGTTGTGATCTCTGGAAATGTGAAGGAAATTTATATCGGTGAAGCAAGAGGACAGGGCCCGCGTTTTTTCCAGCCAGCTTTCAATAGAGACCGAGTGAAGGTTGCTTTTCTGGCTAATCCAGTCAATTACTATTCTCGAGTCACCGAGAACAAGTAGTTGGTTGATGGACCAGAGGGAGGCGAGAGTGAGGGTGGCCCACAGGCCCAAGAGCTCGGCTTTTGTATTGGTGCCCTCTCCGCAGCAAAGGAACCATTTAGTAATCCTCCTCGGATGGGATTTAAAGAAACCACCAGCTCCGCAGCAGAGGCCGTTTGAAATAGCAGCTCCATCAAAGCATGCCAGGGTGTGGCCATCTGCCAGAGTGTAATCGCACTCTTTATGAGGAAAAGTCTTGATCGAGGAGGCCTGCCACTGAAAGTTTGACAAAATTCTATGAAAAACCGCCGAAACAGAGGGAGGGCGATTCTCAAAGGTTGCACTATTTCTCTCGGCCCATAGTTGCCAGCAGGCATGGGCGGCCAATGTCGGAGGGGCGCTCTTTTTGGATAACCAAGAGGAAAAACAGTCCGATAAGTTTGGACCACTCCAGGAGACTTTAATTGAATAATGAGATAGCAGTCGGTTCCACACTTCCTTGGTGAAGTGACAGTGAACCAATAGGTGACTTACATCCTCTGAAGATAGTCTGCACAGTAGGCAGATGCCAGGACCCTCCCAGCCCCTGCGAGTAAGCGCGTCCCAAGCAAGAATGTTTCCGTTTCCAGCTAACCAGGTGAAAAGTTTTAATTTGAGAGGGATTCCCCAGTCCCAGATCTGCCGCCTCCAAGATCGGTCAACAGTCATCGGCTTCTGAAAAAGGATTGCTGCATAAAGATTTTTAACAGAGCAGTTGCCCGAGGCATCCCCTCCGGCCCAGATAAGTAGGTCCTGCGATCCAGATAGAGAGATCCCAGCTCTCTTGAGCACTGAGGTATAGCTAATCCACTCCGTGGCATGCCTACCATCTAAATGCAGCTCGGTGTTGTCCTTCCAGTTATCAGGAAGAGAGTTTATACCACCTGATACGTTAATGTGGGCAAGTGACGAGAGATTTAGGGCGTCTAGATGAGCACAAAGCGAGGAAGAGAGTAGCGAGGAGACCCCCATGCCAAGAATCATGTCTTTGCCCACGCGAATGTTGTTTCCAGTGCCAGGCTTCCACCGAAGCCAATGGAGTACCACCTTAGATGACGCTATCAGCCCTTTCCAAAAAGGGGACGCCCAGTTTTGTATGAGCTTTGGCCTTCTTATCCAATGAAGGAGCGACCTGGCTCCCAAATACTTGTCCCTGATGATCCGATTCCAAATGCTATCGTGCGTTACTGCCCGCCAGAAGGAGCTTGCCAGGAGGGCCGAGTTGAAAGAGGCTAGGTTTTTTAGTCCCCAGCCCCCTGCCTTCCGAGGCTGTGACAGTGACTTCCAGCAGCAAAGATGAAAACGGTGATGGCCAGGTTGGTCATTCCACAGAAAAGTGACACACTTATTCTCCCTTTTAACATGCGTACCTCCCTTTTTAAATACACCCTCACATTTTAATTACGTCGAAGGCATTGTTATAAGGCACAGTTCTTCTGGACTTTTCATCGACTGTCCATAGCCATTTGCAACGGTACACGTGTTTTGTTAATATGCCACCTGTTATTATTGTCCATCGTCTCAATGTTGATTTATGCCTTCACCCATACGCTATTGCACCCATACCCTATTGCACGACTTTAGCAGTATCAGATAACCCAATGTTTACATAGCAGTATCAGATAACCCAATGTTTACAAAACAGTTCATAAACCTGTCAAATTGAAGGACATGGTAATGCTGGTCTTGTTTGCTGGTATGGTTGGGATCTCTAGGATCGTTGGGTGAGCCGGATGGAATGCTTACAAAAGAGTTCATAAACCTGTCAGTTGTCTGAAAATATTTTGTCCCCAATCACCTGCTCAGAGCTAATAGTCCGATCACACTTCCAAACTCAATTCCACATCCAAATCCTATTCCATATTTCCATGATTCCCACCAATATACAATCTGCGCGTCGTTGTTGCCTACCTCTAAAGCATGTTCGACACAGTTCCTCTGAAGCGGAGGCTCGCACAGCTCTAGATTACACGAGAATGAAGCTGCTCCAAATGTGTCCAAATGAGGTTCATACGGAATCCTCCTTGACAGGTTTTTATTCGATATAGGTTTATTCGATCCCCAACGATCATTGAGCTATCATGTCCGTGTCCAATTTTCATTAGTTGGTATTTTGATACCGACTGCCTCTTGTTTCCAAGTCTTTTTTGTTTCAGGTTTTATCTCCAGAATCCTCGTGGATCATTGAGCCATCCTATCCATTTCCAATTTTCATTAGCTGGCGTTTTGATAACGACTGCCGCGTCTTTCCACCACTGTTTCATTATTTTTTCTAATTCTTCAACTAGTAGAGCAAGCAAATCTTAACCAGTGCGCTTATAGTTGTATCATATGTAGCTTTTTGTAAACAATATCTTTCATCTGAAGACCGAGACCACACTGATAGTTCGGAATAGGAAGAACTTAGAAATTCCTTCCTTCAGTAATATAAGCGGCCTCTTATATTATCAAGTACCTGCTACCAGCCTCCAAGGCACTTGAGGAATTCAAACTCAGAGAGCAAAATTTAGGGATGGAATTTGACAGGGCATTTTTACCGTTAGATACTTTCAGAAATTCGAACTCGTTGTAAAAGTTAAAGAAAACTGCAAATACGGTCTATTTTATACTCAAACCCGTTAATTTTTATGGGTAGAGTTAATTTGAAATTCCAGCGCTAGAACAAATATATATTTAGGATCGAGCTTCAACAGATATTACTAGTCAACTGTAATTCACTGGAGAGGAAACTCCTTTTAGTTCTATTTGGTGGAATAGTTGTGGAATATGTTTATTGATCTTATATTGAAAATATCTGAGATGTATCAGGACAATCTATGGAATTCAAAATTAGGGAGAAAATATATTTTCTAGGATCGAGCTACAAGTAAACTGTAAACTTCTCACTTCCCTTTGTGCTTTGTTTGGTTGATTTTTTTATTTAAGATAATCCCAGTGAAGAATAAGATATGAGAAACTATAATAAAATAATGATGTTATCGGGCTATGAATTGAATTTCTTTAAGAAGCATGGTCGAGGGAAGCAATCCTGCAAAACAGGTTGGCCATTTTTTCTTCCTGTCTCGCTTCTTTGAATCAGTTAGACCACTGCTCTAGCTGATTTAAACTAAATAAGTCCATTGCTCTTGATTTTTTTTCCTTCTTTTAAACAATAAAAGTAACATGGTGTAATATACTAGATATAAAATGTATGCAGAACAGAAACAAAATGCTAGTAATGGCAGAATAACAGCAATATAACCAGAACATTCACCACAATAACACTGAAATGGTATAAGAATAACAACAGAAATAACACTTTGAATCTGAAAGCAATGTTCACAGGCCTCTTCGAGGGGGCAACCTCTAGTTGAACAGAGCTCTATTACAATAATATCCAAGCTAGGGTTCTCATACCCTCGACTCATATTTATACTAAAAAGAAGCATCTAGAGGAAGATTCTTCTGGAAGCGAAAGCTTCTATTAGGTCTTCTTACATCCGCCTTATTCTATTTTATTGAAAGGCCTTATTAATATTGACCTTTATTACATCCGAATATATTGTTCTACCTATGTGCAAGTTAGGACCTTAACACATGGTCGCATCAACCCAATGTCACCTCTATATTTCATTTCCTTGTATTCCATGATTGATCAACGCTTTCATAGGTAAGACCTTGAAAATTGATTGGATCTCTGGTATGGCAGAAATGTTTTCTAATTGGATCTTGATTGACCATAGCTTTAGTAGATCCTACAATTGATCACAAAATATCAATAACTTTGTTTTGAGTGATGGAGGAAATAATTGAAATGGGGGTTCAAGAATTGAAATAACAAAAGCCTAAGTTTTGTTATTACTAAATCGTGGTTATTACATTTGAGCATTGTGGACAAAGAAGTGTTTTTCACCTAGCAAGTTGCAAAACAACCTTAGAGTAATAAAATAAGTACTATAAAATAAGATTTATAAGATGATTTTATTAGTGGCTTAGGTCAATGGGATGGGAAAATGCACCAAGCAAAGAAAAGTACAAAGTTGGAAGTGTTAAAGGCATCTTCTGGACTAGGAGTAAAAAGAATTACATGGATATAAATATAGGGAGAAATTTAAATGCTAAAGTATATGATAAAGTGATAGAAGTTGAGATCAATGTGTCATGACTAAGCCAAGGGAGGATGCCAACATTGGTTGGAGATGGTTGCCAATCGCAGGAGGGGGTTGAGGAAGGGTATTCTCTTCAATGTCATCAACCATCATTGAATGACCAATGCTCCATCAGATCATATCCTCTGGGGAGGGATCTACACTTATGGGACTAGGTTGTATGATCTTAGGGGAGAACAATGAAGAGGAAGTTTGACTCTCTTAGTATCCCATGGTATAGGGAGGAACATTTGAATGGAAGCCTAGCTACTTGGGTGAAATACATTCAACCACGGGGCCTCCAAGATCTAGGTTGTTTAATATGTTTCTTGTGAGCCCTGTGGTCTAGAGAGTCAACTTTGCGCATGTCTTTTGGAAAAAGGATGACCCTACCTCCCAGAGGTGGGGGACATGAAGAGACTTTTGCTCCATTGAATTTGAAATAGAGTAAGTAGCGCGCGCCCTTCCGGCATGGGATGCGCACGCAGCGAAGTCGAGGGTTGACTTCGCCAATTGCAGCTATCGGTTATATTCAGGGAATGGGGCATGCGCACATGGTTGGATCTTCTTGTTTCAATTCATTCGTCTAACGTTACTTTGTGTGTTCTGTGATCGTCCTTATTCATATTGTTCCGATGAACATAGCATATTTTAGGGGCATCCACAAAATTTTCAGAAAACAATGAGATGATTGAAGCGTAGCTTTGAGTTTTGACCATGCCAGACTATGGTTATAATTTCAGGAAGCGTTAATGATCGACGATTCTGAAAACACGTAAACATGGAGGTCAAGGTTGATATGCACTATCGTCCGCTGCAAAATTAGTAGCATGGCATCTATCATCGAAATTGTACACATAATGGCGTTTTAATTTGGGCTTATGTGCAGTGTGCAAACAAAGTTTTAGAAGGGTCTAGTGGTCATGCCTTTATCAACGTTTTAGAAGGATCTAGTGGTCATGCCTTTATCAACATCATCCTACAGCATCAATGAGTATTTTATTTGTAGCCAACATGGTTCAAATACATCGAGGAAGTGTGCATCCACTTATTGAAATTGTTAGAAAACCTCCAAATTCTTCACCATTTATTTGTACCTCGATGTTGTCAATGTTAATCCCTTAAAGTTTGATGATCATAAGGTCAACTATAAGGGTTTATAGTATAAGTCCCATTGTCATATAAAACAAGCTGAAATCTTTCTTCTTTCAAGTATTCTCGAGATAAATCATCATTGAAAATTCATCTTCAACTGCACGTAGTATAACTCATGGAAGGAATTTAGAGCTACAGGATGGTTTTCATCAGTAAACTTGTGGTATATTTTGAATGAGCTTGGAGATGTTGATTTGTTCTTTCCAACAACAAGTTTTTTTCTACGAAAGTTCTTAAGGTTTTTTGCCTTCCTTCTCAATTCCAATGGCCTTTGAGCTTGCAAGACAATATTGTTATTTTTGTTTATGTCCCTGGTATCACCCACCATATTCCGGTTGCTTTTCTTTCCAAGATTTTTGAGCACACCTTTGTTGAAAAGTCAACAAGAAATGTGTGTCTAAATTATTTTTCCCTTAAATAAATTGGACAATAAATATTAATCTATTATCGCATAATTATTTGAAATAGTTAACTGAAATGGAAAATCATTTAGCTATAGGAAATTCAAGTTCAAAGGTTGACCGGTGGGGCATGGAAGTCGAATTAGTTGTAACTAAGTGACTTGAAGTTGTTACAGAGTTATAAGTGTAGTTATGTGAGTTGTAAAGTAGTTTAACTCAGTTAAGTGAGTTAAGCTCAGTTGTACTAGTTGTAACTGAACTTACACTAGTGAGAGTTCAATGAATTAATTATTAATTAATTCACAATCAGTGATCTCACATGCAACTGAAGATTTACCACTGTTAATTACATGCATGTCAGATCCAGTGGAGACCCAGTTGAGATAACAGGTGAAAGGGGAAGTTTGGCTATCATTTGTCATTTGAGTGAAGTGCACTCATGCAATCACACACACAGTGGATGTGCCCATGAGCAATGTGCAACCTAGGCAAGAGGAATTCAAATCATTTGCATGTTTTCCATTGCAGGGATTGCGCAGAGGAGGCAGGTTGTCTGGAGGCAGAGAATTGGCACATGTATTTGTTGATTTTTGTATGACAATGTGAGACGATTGTATTGTATTGACAGCTCTTGGATTAGAGTTTTGTATGAGATTGTTTCATGATCCATGATATACATATATATGATAGTGGGGTTTTTAGATTTATGCTTTCCCGGTAACACATATGTGTTATGTGCGATTGATCTTTCTTCTTGATATTGCAATTGGCGATCATGTTTTAAATTCCACAAGAATACTTGTAGAAGCGATTATGTATTTAACAGTGGCATATAATTGTTAGATCAGGAGAATCCAGGCAATACATAATTTGTATTAAAATTTCTACATGGTATCAGAGCGCAGGAGATTGCAGAAGTTGAGTTTGTGATTAGATAGAATTCGAATTTGCAGAAAGACCTTCTTGGTGCTATAGCTGATTCAAGATCGAAATGGCTTTCAATGGCTTGAGGTTAGAGTATGCACTCAAGGGCAGCTTGAACTACATTGCTTGGAAGGACATAATGGAGGCAGTACTCGAAGACAATGGCTTGAAGGAATTCATTGACAAAGATGTTCCTAAGCCAGATGTTGCAGATGCTGCAAATCTTGATGCATGGCAAAAGAAAGTGGCAAAGGCGAGGAGGATCCTGTTGGAGGGAGTACGAGACCACATTGTCTCAAGCCTCCATGGGAAAGTCACACCATATGCAATGTAGAAGACTTTGATGAATCTATTCCAAAACAGCAGCGACCATAGGAAATTGGCGCTCAAAGATAAACTTGGGAAGATCAAGATGGAAAAGGGCGACTCCATTCCAAAATATCTCACGAAGTTTGTCCAATGTCGAGATGCGTTGGGGAGTGTGGGAATAACAGACACTGATGATGATTTGGTGAGCTTGGCTCTCCTAGGAATTCCCAAGAGTTGGCACAGTTATCAAGACTCTGTCAATGGAAGGGAAAAATTGTCAGATTGGGAACGACTATGGTCAGATCTAGTGCAGGAGGAGTTCAGGCGGAACACCAAAGATGGCTCTTCATCAAAGCATGATGATGAAGAGGATTGTGCTTTGGCTGCCAAGGCAAGGAAAGGGAAGGGGAAGAAATTCCATTCAAAATCCGAATCTAAAGGCAAGAAGTTGGATTTGTCCAAAGTGAAGTGTTTTTACTGTCACGAACATGGGCATCTCGCTACTAACTGTCCGCAAAAGAAGAAGAACAAGAAGGTTGTTGGAGCTGCAGCTTGTGAGGCCCTTACCTCGCAGTTTGAAGTTGAATTATCCTTGATCACATGCATGGCGTCAAGTGCATTGGGATTAGTGTGGTATTTGGATAATGGCGCTTCCTTCCACATGATGAGAGATAAGGATCTTTTCAGTGACTTGGAGGAGAAAGATCTCAAAATACATATAGAGATGGGCGACGATGGACGATACAGTGCGACTGGCATTGGTACCATTACCTTTCATAGGGAGTTAGGTAAACTATTTCAATTGAAAGATGTTATGCATGTTCTAGGTCTGAAGAAAAACTTGGTCTCAGTCACAATGTCGGAGGACAGAGGCTATGACGTTGTTTTCAGTGGTGGAAAAGCTTTTATGCGACATAAAACAACGGGTCAAGTCAAGAGGATAGGGATTCGAGTTAATAATCTCTATATGCTGGAGGTATATGGTTGCGCTACCATGATGGGCAAGGCAGAAAAAGTGGTGAGCCGAGATGAGGGCGAATTATGGCACAGGCGATTGGGCCATCTTCATCATGGAGCCTTGAAAATCATGCAGCAAATATCTACTGGACTTCCAATGGGAACACTTGCTTAGTTAGATCAGTGCAAGGGTTGCACCATGGGGAAGTATATAAAGTCCACCTTTCATGAAAAGGAGAACTGTGCTTCAGTGATCCTGGAGAGAATTCACACAGACGTGTGTGGACCATTCTTGGTTGCTTCAACAACAAAACATAAGTATTATGTTATTTTTTTTGATGACTTTTCTCGTAAATGTTGGATCTTCTTCATGCAGAAGAAGGATCAAACATTCTCAAAGTTCTGTGAGTTTAAAGCATTAGTGGAGAAAGAGTTGGGGAAGCAGGTGAAGGCTCTGAGGAGCGATAATGGTGGAGAATACATCTCTAACGAATTCAAAGAATTATGCGGCAAATAAGGAATTCGAAGAGAACTCATAGCACCTCATAACCCACAACAAAATGGGGTCGTGGAAAGGATAAAACAGAATGATCGTGGGTGCAGCACAAGCGATGTTGCATGATCAGGGCCTACCAATGCATTTGTGGGCGGAAGCATGCAACACTATGGTTTATGTGCAAAATCGTTGTCCTCATAGAGTACTTGGCATGAGTACACCTGAAGAAGCTTTCATTGGTAAGAAACCTAATGTTTCTCATTTTAATATTTTTAGCTCATCTGTTTATGTGCATATGACCAAGGATGCCAGGAAGACGCTGGAACCGACAGCCAAAGTTGGGATATTTGTGGGGTACACAGAAACACCCCATAATTATCATGTGTATTTACCTAACAGTAAGATGATTGTTATGCGACAGGATATAAAATTCGATGAGGGGAAAGCCATGCGGTTGTCGCTTGAGAGGGAGCTAGAATTGCATGCAGAGGAGGAATTGTTCGTTCCCAAAGATGAGTCTCAAGATGTGGATCAGCCACATGAGGAGGTTCATGGAGTGGAGGAAGCCACAAATGCAAAGCCATCCATCAGAAATGGAAAAAAGCGCACCATGGACGCTGATTGAGACTAGATGCTGCACATAATGTAGGAGCCCCTACTTCACAGTGCAGACATAGACAGTCTCCTGATCGATTTACTGGATACATGGCTTTGATGAGAAAATGTATTGTGATTGAGCCATCTTCCTTTCATGAAGCAGTGCAGGATCCCACTTGGGTTGATGCAATGGTGGAGGAGTATGACTCCAATGTCAAAAACAGTGCATGGGAAATTGTTCCAAGGCCAGTCTACAAATCAGTGGTGAAGGGTAAGCTTTTAATCATTGTTCTTTATGTTGATGATTTAACATTGACTAGTGATGAGCAGCTGATACACTCATGCAAGGAGGACCTTGCAAAGGAGTTCGAGATGAAGGATATGGGTCTCCTTCATTTTTTCCTTGGATTGGAAATATGGCAACGAGATCGTGAACTTTTTGTATCTCAAGGCAAGTATGAAAGGGAGATACTGGATAAGTTTCACATGGAGGGATTCAAACCCATGGATACTCCTCTTCCAGGAAACTAGAGGACAGAGGATGCTACTTCTGGAGAGGTAGTGGATGTTACTGTCTATCGACAGTTAGTGGGTTCGCTAATGTATTTTGTGAACACAATACCGAACATTTGCTATGCAGTTAACCAGCTGAGTCAAGCGATGGTTAAGCCTACCAAGCTCTTTTGGAAGGCAAGTAAGCATGTCTTGAGATACCTAAGGGTCACATCTGAGTATGGCTTATGGTACAAACGGACGGATGAGGTGAAGTTGCATGGCTTCACGGATGCAGATTGGGCGGGCAGCCCAATGGACAGAAAGAGCACATCAGGGGGTATCTTTAGTATTGGATCTACAGTTGTTTCTTGGTACAGCAAGAAGCAGAGATCCGTGGCACTCAGTTCAGCAGAAGTGGAATACATGGAAACGATTCAAGTTGCATGTGAGGCTATCTAGATGAGAAAGATCTTGGTTGGTTTGTTTGGTTCTCATTTAGATCCGACAGGGATTCATTGTGATAATCAAAGTTGCATTAAACTCTCGATTAATCTTGTGTTTCATGATAGATCTAAGCATATAGATATCTGGTATCATCATAGCAGAGATTGTGTGCAGCAGAAGATCATGTTGCTTCAGTACATTCCTACGTAAGAACAGGATGCAGACATTCTGACGAAGACACTCACCAGGAGAAAAATTGAATACCATAGAGACAGGATTGGGGTGAAGGATAATCCCTTTCTTGTTGAGAGGGAGTATTGAAAAGTGAACAAGAAATGTGTGTCTAATTTATTTTTCCCTTAAATAAATTAGACAATAAATATTAATCTATTATCGCATAATTACTTGAAATAGTTAACTGAAATGGCAAATCAGTTAGCTATAGGAAATTCGAGTTCAAAGGTTGACCGGTGGAACATGGAAGTCGAATTAGTTGTAACTAAGTGACTTGAAGTTGTAACAGAGTTATAAGTGTAGCTATGTGAGTTGTAAAGTAGTTTAACTCAGTTAAATGAGTTAAGGTCAGTTGTACTAGTTGTAACTGAACTTACACTAGTGAAAGTTCAGTGAATTAATTATTAATTAATTCACAATCAGTGA
This sequence comes from Picea engelmannii, assembly GCA_009831015.1. NCBI lineage: Eukaryota > Viridiplantae > Streptophyta > Pinopsida > Pinales > Pinaceae > Picea > Picea engelmannii. Next base: position 57,426 of record ML814003.1, on the reverse strand, counting down.
TCTCACATGCAACTGAAGATTTACCACTATTAACTACATGCATGTCAGATCCAATGGAGACCCAGTTGAGATAACAGGTGAAAGGGATAGTTTGGCTATCAGTTGTGATTTGAGTGAAGTACACTCATGCAATTACACACACAGTGGATGTGCCCATGAGCAATGTTCAGCCTAGGCAAGAGAAATTCGAATCATTTACAAGTTTTCCATTGCAGGGATTGCGTAGAGGAGGTAAACCATCTGGAGGCAGAGAATTGGCACATGTATTTGTTGATTTTTGTATGATAGTGTGAGACGATTGTATTGTACTGAGAGCTCTTGGATTAGAGTTTTGTATGAAATTGTTTCATGATCCATGATATACATAATATATGACAGTGGGGTTTTTAGCTTTATGCTTTCCCGGTAAAACATATGTATTATGTGCGATTGATCTTTCTTCTTGATACTGCAATTGGTGATCGTGTTTTAAATTCCGCAAGAATATTTGTAGAAGTGATTTTGTATTTAACAGTGGCATATAATTGTTAGATCAGGAGAATCCATGCAATACATAATTTGTATTAAAATTTCTACAACCTTCAGCATCTAGATTGTTTACGGATTTGCTTCTAGCAACAAATTCCCTTTTAGAATTCTTAATATTTTGTATGCTTTTCTGTGTGGTATAATTTATGTTGTTATTTTCAGAGATTTTCAAGTTGGTGAACTTTTCCTTCTTGTAAGGCCATGGAACTCATGTATATTGAAGCAGTTAATGGTATTTTTACGTAGGGCCTTCACATTAAGAACTATAGCCTTTCAATTGTTCATCATAGATCATCATTCTCAAAACTCTCTCACAAGTCGGGTGTGGAGAGTAATCTTTCACGTCACCTAATTTTTCAAATACAAAAACACAGATATCTCAGAAGATCCAAAATAGGAAAGCTTATTTCTATTCCAAAATCTACACCTTTTTTGCTTTTCTAAGCTTATATTTCTACTTTATTCCTACAAGTTTCCTCATTCAGTTAGTTTGTCAGTTTCAAGTTTCCTCATTCAGTCAGTTTTGTCTATATTAAGATACCCATGAGTTCATGGATTCTCATTATGATCTTTCTAATCTATTACATTATGAATTTTTAATTTATTACTTAGTAGCATAAATCCATCTTGCTTTATATTACTTTGTGGTACAGATCCATCTTCTCTTGATATCTTTTGTAATATAACCAGTGAGATGTCTTGACACACATAGTTTGGTGGCCATGCAAAACGAGCCATCTAAATAATCTTTATGTTGAATATTCTAGATAATGAGGATGGCACATAAATGCCAAGCCATATGATAATTCATTCATTTCCATATTTTGTTTGGATATAAAACAATTTAGTAATAAATCACGTGTTTATGGAAGCAACAGAAAGGGCAAAGACTACAATCAAGGTTGGGTTGAAAATTATTAAAAATAAAGCATGTGTTTATGGAAGCAACAGAAAAGGCAAAGACTCGAATTAAGCTTGGGTTGAAAATTATTAAAAACAAGTTAAGTTAATTTATTTATTTTCATAAAAAAATAAAAACAATTCAATGTTTATATGGTTGGCTATTACTAATTAACAAATGGGAATCCAAGTCATTTTGAACTAATTAAGTTAAATAATAAAAACAACTCAATGGTATGGTTTGCTATTACTAATTAAAAAATTAAAAAACTAAGTCAAGTATTTTACACTAGTAACATGGAAAAACTTATTAGATACTTATTTTGTTTGGATGCATTTTATTTGAAATCCATTCTATCTAAAGATTAACAAAGCTACACAAAATATCAAGTACCAAGTGCACACACAAAACAATCATTAAGTGCATACATAAAACAATCTCGATGACAAAGGACTATATACCATGTGCACATAGAGATACTTCTATCAATATGAGAAAGAGGAAAGCAATGATGTGAGATTTAATTGTTCATTGATGCCCATTTTCATAGGAATATTGTTTTTAATTCAACTAAAAATTCATCCAGAAATGTAATTTCACTTTAGTTCAAGTTTTATCCATAGTTTTTAGAAGACTTAAATCCTTGAAAATTAAAAAAAAAAAACATGGTTTGGCTCGAACTTTTTCTTTAGTGATTCATAAAATTTCAACATAGGTAGTTGAAAAGGAGATGATTTCATGTYCTCTTTTAAAGCTCCAAAAATAAATGGGGTGAACCACATTGAGATATTTAATTCTTTTAATATATATGAAAAATATTTTGGTTTCCATAAAAAAACCTACGAACTATTTTAACTTGTTCATGTTTCACTATTCAATATTTCACCTCTACTCTTCAAAGCTTAGGGTTCACTTTTTCAACTTTTAAATTACTACAAATATTGAGACGAATATCTAGGATACCAGGTCAATAAGAGGCACCAAACCACACAATGAAAATAAAAGAAGGAATGAAACCAGGAGGACTTGTCCTCTCACATCCCTCTTGGTTTCACTCTCACCTTATTGTTTAAGTGAAGTGCCACATTGAGCAACAAACATGATATATTCACATACTACAAGAATTCTATGAATCTAAATCGTTTTTCATGCACAATCAGACCCCTGATAGAGTAAAAAGAAAAACCAAAGGGTAGAAAGTGTTATTTGATATATACAACTAATCAAAGGATGGTGATGTTTTATGGAGGTTTTATGCTTTCAAATTGTCGTAAAGTTTAGTAGTTCAAAGCATTGGAGCATTACCATTGAATGTTTATAGGGAAGACGAATGTGCTAAAAGCTTGTTGAATGTTTTTTTTTTGTTTGATATGGGGCAACTCAATGTTTGGATATAACAAGAAGCACCTAGTTCATGTGAGTGCGGAAAACACCCTTTCTTATTTTTGTGCAATGTGGCCTATCGATCTCGTATGACCCCATATTTTTCGACCTCTATCAACTACTCACAACAATATCTAAATATGCAACAATGACTTTCAATTTCCTTCTAATCCATTAGTCCTCGAGAGATTCCCTTTATATATCACCACCTCTCCATCACGTACGCCCACCAAATATCCATTAATGATTAATCAATTGAAACCTCTTTTTGGTACTAAACATTTGACTAACATCCACATACAATTGAATAAGAAATAGATGGAACCTATTAAAGGGTCTCTATATTGGCTACTCATAAACCATCCAAAAAAACACACCTCCTTTCTTTGGGAAATATAACCACTCACATTCACTTCGGCATGCCCTTTCCCCCGCTTCGAGGGTATGCTAGTATGATGTATGTTTGTTCCATTTTTTAGAAAAAGTGCATGATTATTCTTTTTATGGAGTGCGTACGGTATATCCACTTCATGTTATATCACCTCCACACACCTAATACATTCGACTTACCTTTTCAAGTGTGCCATCTCACCCCCTCATTCCACATGAGCCACTACCCTCATGCCCACTCATCGTCCTATCCTCCACCTCATCTGCTCACATTCGTCACTCATGCAACCATATTCCATGCATGCCTATCTTACCTTGCACATCTACTATCACATATGTATGCTACTCTATCCTCCACTCCCTACGCCTCCTCCCTCGTATATACCTCCCATGCATGCGCATGACCCACTCGCTCAGCCACTTTAGCTTGTTCGCTCGTATCCTAGTGCATGCACTCTCCCATGTGCAAACTCCCTTCCTCTTTACTCCCATGCACTAAGGCTTCTCCGTATTACACAAGTCGACTCACTCTCACTTAACTCATGGGATTGTTTTATTTGGCTTACCTCGTGCACATGATTATTACTTGTTGGAGAGATACACATTTTGGCTATATATTGGATGCTTTCAGTTGGTTCTTGGTCGGTTCTTGCAGAGGCAGTAGAGTGTCTCTCTCTTTCTCTTCTCTCTTTCTCTAGTCTAGTGGCTCCTCTTTGAGCAAAGTAGTCATTGTATCGGTTGTAGGCTTGTCAAGTGTGGTGCAATTAGCTCTCTTGGAAGCTTTATAAATAAAGAAGTGTTTGTTTTTCATTCAACCCTCTTTTCTTAGCAATATTATGGTAAATTTGTAATCTGATATCTCATTTTCTGAACTGTTTATCATGGTTAATTTCGATCATTTTGAATAGTTCTAATCCTCTTTCTAGTTTATCTTCATTTTGCTAAGCCTGCAGGTACCCTCCAAGCGTATAAGATCAATTTTCTCACTGATTTGGACCGCTTTCACACATTGTCTAAGACAAAACAGCTCGCTGATTTTTTAGTTTTAACGCAGAAAATCAGACCTTAGATCAACCAGCAAGGTGCTTCATTGTGCCTAGGGACTCCCCCAGAGGCTAGCAAGCACTAGCCCAAACAGAGAAGGGTTTAGCCTGTGACATCTGGGGTTATTTCTCCTATACTTAGCCAGGTTTTTACCGCTGTCATAACAGGTTTGTCAGCTCAGATTGGAGGGTAGAAATTTGTGCTAGCAGGCCCCCAGTACACTCCCGGGGTTCTTGGTCTTGGACCAAGCAGTTAGAGTCATGGAAAAAGACCCTAGTTGGGCCCCCAGTGTATTGTTGGGGTTCTTGGTCAAGGACCAAGTAGTTTGATGTCATAAGTCCCTAGATGTGCTCTAGGGCACCTGGATGTGTTCCAGGGAATCCTTGCTCAGCTCTTGGATTGATCCTTGGTTGTGTACATTGGTGGTTAAGACCCTAGTTGTGATCTAGGGCCCCTGAATGTGTTCTGGGGCATCCTGGTCTGGGACCAGGCAGTTTCTTGGTTAAGTACTAAGTTGAGATGATGTGTGACCTTCTTCTCTCTCGGGATGGTCCATATGACCTAGGAGCAATTAAGAAGAAGGGCATGATCACATCATTGACCCTCCTCGTATGTTTGGATGATAAAATCTTATAAGTTATATCATGAGACTCATCTGGACAAATCTTCCATTAAAGAAGGACTTAAAAGTTTGACTTTGTCTTATTGTTTATTAATGAAACCCCCTTGCTTGAGTTATGACCCCCCTATTTGTTGATGATGTGTTGGCTCGATTCTTTACTTATTCCTAAAGAAAAGTTGGTCACTTTTATCTTGAAACCCCTCTCATCGATTTGTCTTATTTCCTTGTTGACTTTTGATTTTCCATTTAAATATTTTAAATTGTAAAATATTATTTATTAATTTGTTAGGTATTAAACCTAACCCTAAAGTTATGGAAAATAGGCTAACATGTTAGCCCTAACCCTACCTACCTAAAACTATATAAGGAGTGGTATATTCCTCATTTGACACACTCACTCTCTCTTAGCCGAGTTGAAGACTGAGGTTTTTGTTGCAGCTCTTCTGGATAAGGTCACTAAGTGGTTGTGGCTCTTCTGAACAGGTCTACATGGGCCCTCTCAGCGCTTTCTTTGTGTGTTCATGGTCTGCTCCAACTATCGTGGGTTTATCCCCTTCAGCCTTGCTTGTTTAAGCATGTCGTTGACCCTAAAAGTCTTTCCCATCCAGCCGTAGAGGGTTTTTTCTGGTTGTTGATTGGTGTTCTGGATTTTCTTGTTGGTGTCACCTTGATGTCTAGATGATGTCGCCTTAACCATTTGATGGTGTCTCCCTTTGTGTGCTACCTCACCTTGTATGCTTGTAGCCTAGTACTATTGTGAACTGGACTATTGGGGTTGTTCTAGAATTGTTGATATTTTGAAGAAGATTTATGTGGGTTGAAAGTGTTAAGGCTATTTGGGGTTTTCTTTTCAGCCTTAGGTTGAACAGAGTTGTTTTTATTTTAGCCCTATTACTTGACAGTCGCATGATCCTTAGATTCTCAGCCTGTTGATTTTTTTTCTGGTTTACTATCCTAAAAGTTGTTCTTGCCATTTTCCACATGATCATGATGAGATCTACCCTGAGGGTTTGATCCATGATCCATTAAGCTTTTTCTGAGCATACATTAAGGAAGCTAACAGCAGCATATCGGGTATTTTGTTCCTTGTTTTTGTTTGCTAAGGTAACATTCAGGTCTATGGTATGCCACTTATTGATTTATGTTATTAGATTATGCATCAAAAATTTTAATGTGGTGTTGATCCAGAATTACAGTAGCAAATGTTTGGAATATAATAAAATTATTTCTATTTCTAGCTAGCCTACTTTTTTCCCTTTAATTCTAACATGGAATCGGAGTTTAAGGCGTGAAAGGAGCTCATTTGTGACAAACTTTTGAACCTACGTAGATCCTCTATTAAGGGTGTGTTTTCAGAACAACAAAAAGTTTGTTTTTCATCAAATCTCTTCTATAAACTGTCTTCGGTATGGCTTCTTCTTCAGTCAAAGCAAAAGATAGGCTTGAAGGGGCTTCAAACTTCAATGCCTGGAAGGCTAGGGTCTTTAATATTCTGGAAGAAAGTGACTTGGATGAGCTGGTTACCAGGGTGATGGAAGAACCTACTTCAAATGCAAGAAGAGCAGCCTATAAGAAGAGGAAGGCCAAAGCCAAGAGGGTCATTTTTTACTCAGTTAAAGATAGTATGATGCCTCTTATTGCTCACCTAAGGACAGCAAAGGAATGTTGTGATGCCCTAGCCAATTTGGATGAAAAGAAGGCCCCAACTCAGAAAAAGTACCTTGAAGAAACAAATATGTATATTAAAGATGGGAAAGGATGAAACCATCTATGCCTTCTTTTCCAAAATTGCTCAAACAAGAGATCAACTTGCAGCAATTGGAGTTACAGTAGATGATGATGACCTTGTACAAACAACAATAGATGGTCTTCCAGAATCATGGGAAACATTTCTCTCATCTATAAATGGAAGAGAATTTCAACCCAACTTCGAGAGATTATGGCATGATTACTTGGAAGAGAGCAGAATTAAAAGCATAAATGAAACCTCAATGGTGAAAGACCATGCTCTTTCAACGAAATCCAAGAAATGGAAGAATTTTCCTCAACACAAAGGCAAAGGTAAGAAACCTCAAGGTAAGCACTCTCATCCTCACTCTCATTTATCTAAAGTAAGATGCTTTAACTGTAACAAGCTAGGTCATTATGCAAAAGACTGTAGGAACCCTCCTTCACAGCAGAAACAGAAACAGAAACGCAGGTTCCATGCTTCAGTTGCAATTAAGGAAGAAGAGCCTCAAACAAAGAGAACTAGAGTTGTTTCTAAAGAAAAAGAACAACGTAGAGAAATTTATCTTGTTTCATCTCTCTCCGGTGATGTCACCAAATCAGAAGAAATTTGGTTACTAGATAGGCGGGCCTCCAAACACATGACAAGTTTCAAACAGAACCTTGTGAACTACCGAGATAAGAAGTTCAATGTGAAGGTATATTTGGGTGATGATGGCACTTATGCCATCAAAGAAATTGGATCAACATCTTTTCATCTTCAGTCAGGTAATGTATTTCATGTTGAAGAAATTCTTTATGTTCCTAGTTTAAAGAAAAATCTTATTTCAGTTGCAGTTCTAGAAAGTAAAGGGTACATAGTAGACATCTCCAAATGAAAGGCCCTTATGTGGCCCTCAAATGAAATTATGAGCTCAGCCATGATAATCGGAGCTCAAGAAGGTGGAATTTACAGATTCATTGGTCAAGTTATTCAAGCATTAGCTCATGAGATGATCAACCCCTGCGAACTATGGCACGAAAGGTTTGGACACCTCAACTATAATGCTCTCCCAGGTTTGCAAAAGATGGTAACAGGTATGCCATTTTTTTCTTTTGAGCATGATAGTATTTGTAGAGGCTATGCTCTTGGTAAAAATACAAAGAAATATTACCCTCACAGTAATAGAAAAACTAATGGTATCTTAGATGTTATTCATTCTGATCTCTGTGGACCTATGACTCCTCCTTCCATGAATGGTTGTCTTTATTATATCATTTTTATTGATGATTTCTCCCGTTAAACCCGGATTTATTTTTTGAAAACTAAAGATGAATCCTTTAATAAATTTCAGGACTTTTAAGAATCTTGTTGAGAATTAGACAGGTAGACATATCTGTGTTTTCAGAACAGACAATGGAAAAGAGTTTGACTCCCACAAGTATGATGATCTCTGTAGGGATTCTAGGATTAAGAGGGAGTTGATTCTGCCTTATAATCGCCAGCAGAATGAGGTTGCATAAAGAAAGAACAGGACAATTTGTGAGGCAGCCAAAGCTATGATGTATGATCAGAATCTTTTGTTGTCTCTTTGGGCTGAAGCTGCAAGTATTGCAGTCTATATTCAGAACAGGTGTCCTCATAAAGCTTTGGAAGATAAAACTCCAAAAGAATTCTTCACGAGTAAGAATCCGTTCGTTGATCATTTGAGATTTTTTTGTAGTCTTGTTTACAGTCATGTACCAAAAGAAAATGGGACTAAGTTAGAGCCCTCTGGAAAGAAAAGCACTTTTGTGGGGTATAGTAAGACCTCAAAAGCATATTGAATCTATGTGTCAGAGCAAAATTATATAGAGGTCAGTAGAGATGTGACCTTCCATGAGGAAGTTGTCTTTCATCGTTCTAGAGAACTTCACTGTGATACAAAGGAGCAAGAAGCTCCATCGTTAGAACCTTCAGATTCACAACTTTTAGATGAGTAGAGGAAGGAGGCCAGAGAGCCTTCAATGGACCCCATAAGGGATTCTATTGAGTTTCCCCTAGAGAAACCTCCTATCAAAAGGAAGCCAGCATGGTGTCGTGAAATTTTAAAGGAAGCAGAAAAACATGCAGCACCTAAAGGTACTTTCAGAGAAAACAAGAAACCAGATAAGTACTCAGGTTTGATAGCTTAGTTGAATCTTGTGATTGACTCAAAACCTTCCACTTTCGATGAGGCTATCAAACATAAAGTGTGGAAGGATGCCATGATAAAATAATACAAATCAATATTGAAGAATGATGTATGGGAAGTGGTCCCAAGACCCCAAGGAAAATCAATAGTAACCTCTAAATGGATTTACAAAATAAAGCATGCAACAGATGGCAGTGTTGAAAAATTCAAAGCTAGATTTGTGGCTCGTGGTTTCTCTCAGAAAGAGGGAATTGATTATGATGATATTTTTTCTCATGTTGCCAGGTATACCTCTATCAGAGTCATCATCTCTCTTGCTTTAGTCTTTAATTGGAAACTTCACCAAATGGATGTTAAGACTATCTTTCTTAATGGTGAAGTTGAGCAAGAGGTTTATATCGAGTAACCTGAGTGTTTTGTGATCCATGGGAAGGAATCTCATGTTTGCAAACTCGAGAAAGCCTTGTATCGATTGAAACAGGCTCCAAGAGCTTGGTATGGAATAATTGACATTTTTCTTCAGAGTCTTCGGTTCTCCAAGAGTATAGCAGACCTTAATATTTATATAAATATTGTGAAGAATCATCTTGTTATCTTGGTTTTATATGTGGATGATTTGTTCCTTACTAGAGAGGAACATATGATAGATCAGACTAAGAGAGAGTTGTTAGCAGAGTTTGAAATGAAGGACTTCAGTCTTATGCATTACTTTCTTGGTTTAGAGGTGTGGAAAAAACATGGTGAGATATTTCTATCACGAAGTAAGTATGCAGTTGATGTGCTTCGTAGAGTTGGGATGTTGGACTGTAATTCCATGACCACGCATGATTTCTAACCTGAAGAAGTTACATGATCAAGCTACAGGTTCATATCCAGAAGACCCTACAATATATCATCAAATTATTGGATCCTTGATGTATCTAGTACACACTAGACCAGACATTTGTTATGCAGTAAATTCCCTCAGTGAGTTCATGTGTAATCCAAAACACATTGATATGATTGTTGATAAACATATTCTCATATATGTCCGAGGGATTATAGCTTATGGACTCATATACACTTCTAGTGGAGGTGAGATTGAATGGGCAGTACAATGGACCAGAAGAGCACTTCCGGATATTGTTTCAATTTGGGTTCAGCAATGATCTCCTAGTCCAGCGGGAAGCAGGGCTCCATAGCCCAAAGAACTGCAGAGGCAGAATACATTGTTGCAAGTGTTGCTAGTAAAGAAGCAGTGTGGCTTAGAAAGCTACTCTCAGATTTGTTCAGTGTTAAGTTGGAACCCACAGTAATTCACTATGATAACCAGAGTTGTATAAAGCTCTCTGAGAATCATGTGTTTCATGAAAAATCGAAACACATTGAGATGAGATATCACTATGTTCGGGACATGGTGTAGAAGAACATTCTCAGTATTCAGTATGTTCCGACGACGGAGCAAATTGCATATATTTTGACCAAGCCCCTATCGTTGACAAAGTTTGTATACTTTCGAGACAAGCTTGGCGTTGTTGAGAGGGAGTGTTAGAATTAATGCAGTTGCAAGAGCCATTCTCCGGGAGGATGGCAAAGACCCTAGTTGTGATCTAGGGCACCCAGTACACTCTCGAGGTTCTTGGTTTGGAACCAAGCAATTAGAGACATGGAAAAAGACCCTAGTTGGGCCCCCAGTGTATAGTTGGGGTTCTTGCTCAAGAACCAAGCAGTTTGATGGTATAAGTCCCTAGATGCGCTCTAGGGCCCCTAGATGTGTTCCAGGGAATCCTTGCTCAGCACTTGGATTGATCCTTGGTTGTGTACCTTGGTGGTTAAGACCCTAATTGTGATCTAGGGCCCCCAAATGTGTTATGGGGTATCATGGTCTAGGATGAGGCAATTTCTTGGTTAAGTACCAAGTCGAGATGATATGTGGCCTTCTTCTCTCCCAGGATGGTCCATATGACCTAGGAGCAGTTAAGAAGAAGGGCATGATCACATCATTGACCCTACTCGTATGCTGAGATGATAAAAGCTTATAAGTTATATCATGAGACTCATGTGGACAAATCTTCCATTAAAGAAGGACTTAACCTTTTGACTTTGTCTTATTGTTTATTAATGAAACCCCCTTGCTTGAGTTATGACCCCCCTATTTCTTGATGATGTGTTGGTTTGATTCTTTACTTCTTCCTAAAGAAAAGTTGGTCGCTTTTATCTTGAAACCCCTCTCATCGATTTCTCTTATTTCCTTGTTGACTTTTGATTTTCCATTTAAATATTTTAAATTGTAAAATATTATTTATTTATTTGTTAGGTATTAAACCTAACCCTAAAGTTATGGCAAATAGGATAACAAGTTATCCCTAACCCTACCTACCTAAAACTATATAAGGAGTGGTATATTCCTCATTTGACACACTCACTCTCTCTTAGCCGAGTTGAAGACTAGGGATTTTGTTGCGACTCTTCTGGATAAGGTCACTAGGTGGTTGCGGCTCTTTTGGACAGGTCTACTTGGGTCCTCTCAGCTCTTTCTTTGTGTGTTCCTAGTCTGCTCCAGCTACCATGGGTTTATCCCCTTCAGCTTTTCTTGTTTAAGCATGTCACTGACCCTAAAAGTCTTTCCCAACCAGTCGTAGAGGGTTTTTCTGGTTGTTGATTGGTGTTTTGGATCTTCTTGTTGGTGTCGCCTTGTTGTCTAGATGATGTTGCCTTAACCATTTCCTGGTGTCGCCCTTTGTGTGTTGCCTCACCTTGTATGCTAGCAGCCTAGTATTATTGTGAACTGGACTATTGGGGCTGTTTTGGAACTGTTGATATTTTGAAGCAGATTTTTGTGGGGTGAAAGTGTTAAGGCTATTTGGGGTTTTCTTTTTAGCCTTAGGTTGAACAGAGTTGTTTTTCTTTTAGCCATATTACTTGACAGTGGCATGATCCTTAGATTCTCATTCTATTGATTTGTTTTCCAGTGTTACTATCCTAAAAGTTCTTCTTGGTATTTCCCTCATGATCATGATGAGATCTACCCTGAGAGTTTGATCCATGATCCATTAAGTTTTTTCTGAGCACACATTAAGGAAGGTAATAGCAGCATATCAGGTATTTTGTTCCCTGTTTTTTTGGCTAAGGTAACTGTTGTTCCTGAGATTAAACTTAAGGCTCAAAGAGTAATGTCAGGCATCAGGAAAGTTTAAAAGACTGTTTTAAGAGAGTGTTTTTTCTACCTTTAGTTATATAAGAAAAAACCTTAAATGAAATTAATAATAGGACAGTACAAAGGTTGTATTTCGTTGTCTGAGTCACAATTATGATATCAAATGGTGTGGGAGAAACTTACAAAACTATTAAACAAAGCCAAGCATCAATGGCAAATGAGTCTCACCTTATTTGCAGTAGAAGAAAATAAAGAGTGCACCCTTGAACAAGATATAAGATGAAGTAATTCAAATAGCTTGCAGGTCTTGTATTACTTACAGCAATTACAAAGGAAAAACTGCTCACTTAACGAATTACTGAGATAATATGATTACAGTAGTTGTGATACTAAATTGCAATCAATCACTTATCAAGAATTGCATAAGGAAATTCAAAGATATGGAAATACAGGAGAAACACATAACTCAAACTGAACAGAACTTGGAATCTTTGTCTGCACTTGTATTAATACTCAAAAAACGAGAGTTTTCTCTATTACATCTAGCAAGAAGCAGCCCTTGATAGATCTTGAATTTATGTATTTATACAAAGTGTCACAACTCAAAACGGTTGGACTTCTTATAATTAAAAATAGCAAATATTTGGAATAAGAAAACAGTGCATAGAGAACCATGAGCTTCGTTGGAAATCTCTTTTCGTTTGCTGGCAGAAACACTTCTTTTCCTCATTCTTTTAGGTCAGACACATATGTATTATGGTCTTCCTAATGATTCGGCATAATATCTTAGCCGTTGTAGTCATGTTTCCATCTGTCCCTCCAACCACGTTTAGTAATGCAATGACATTTTCTTGCTCACAACTGTGCTTGCTTTTCCATGCTCGATGCATTGGTTGCATCTATCTAAAAATTCCACCACCAGCTTTGATGGCTCAATTGTTTCATTCAGCTCGAAAGTGTATAATTTCCTTTCTACTTGAGGTAGCTTCCCTTGGATCCTTTTCACCTCCTAAATTATAGCCTGGGACTGTGAACTTGTGTTCACTAGCCATTTATTAATCTTAAGGAGATCAATCTAGCTCATTTCCCAAATGGATTCCATAGTTTCTTCTTTGTTCTTTCTAGAATTATGTTGGTTCATTGCAATATCGATTTTCCCCAAGGCCTCTGCGATATTGTTTCCCTCAAAATCAATCAATTTTTTGTCTAGGGATGATAACGCTTCTTGACAAGCATCTTTCACTTCCCTGGCTAATCTCTTGCTCTCTGCCAAATTCGTTTCCCACACCCTCAGGGCCATATCACCTCTTATTTGTTTAGAAGGGGAAAGCCAAGGAAAATTAGGGACATTATCTTTCTGTGCCAATATGATGGCTTCTTGAAACTTAGCTCGGGTTGAGCGAGCTTCTCCCTCCTTAATATAGATATCCTTTAGATCAAGGTCTACTGCCTAGTAGCATTTCTGGATGGCATCAACCTTCATGAAAAGATCTTGCTGAGCCATTTCTAGTTTTTCGTTTACCTTCAATGCTTGAGTCTGAAAAGTTGATATCTCTACTGATGTACCTTCAGTCAAGTCTAACCTGGCTTGCAATTTCTTTATTAACTCATCTCGTTAAGTGACTAATCCTTTGTTGGCCTTTGAATTTCGATGGAGCTCACCGAGGTTAGCCCGTAGCTGTTGGATTTGATGTCGGTCATAAGCTCTGATTTGTTCGAAGTCTTGGCTCATATTGTTCTTTATAGTCTGCTCCATGGTCAATATTTGATCTTGCAACTACCCCACCAATAAGATTTTTTGTCTTAGTTGCTCTGCCAAGTTCTCCATTAACCATTGATTTGTCGTGGCAAAGGCACCCAATGAACCTGCAACTTCCTTTGCGAATTCTGAATCGTTGCGATTATTTTCGTCATATAACATCCTCTGCCTTTTGGTTATTACCCTATCCTTCTGTTGTGTTTCTCGTTTGACAATGGCCCTCCATTTCTTGCTGAAGAAGAAATCTGAAGGAGGCATCTCTTCGGACAATATTGGGGTAAGATCACCCACATAAACGACTTCGGAACTAGGATTCCCGAAACTAGACTGTAGAGGTGTTAATTAAGTAATAGGAGTATCTATCTCCGTAGACGGTTGTTGTTCTGTTGTATTAGCGGCATGTGTGGCTGGTGTCGAAAGAGTCGTATCATGTCCTTGTTTTAGATAAGCTTTGAGATGAGCTAGGGCATGGGGGCTTAGCTGCTTTGATAACGGGGCTTCTAATTCTTGAGTCAAAACCTCGGAGCTCTTTGGGGTTTCCTAAATATTTTGTTTACCAGAGTACCCTGGTTCAAAACCTAGAGGTTTAGATTTATGTGTAGGAGGAGCGGTTATCGATTCTCCTTGTAGTATTTTCGGCAAACTGTTTTGCATGTGTCTTTGGAAACAAAGGAAACTGGCTTGTTGATCTGGGGACAAGGTTTGGAATCTATTCAATACCTCCTCGTAAGACCTCACTCCCGTGAATATTTCATCATGTGGGGAGTTTTCATGCACATATCTTTTCAAGTTGTATTGGGCCAGGTGGTTCTCCACGATTTTGTGTGGGTCGTGCCTTTTGAATTCAATGTCAACCAATTTGACATCTTCCAAAGCGACAACCTCCACTTTGGAGTGACCGAAATCCAATAGTGAAAACATATTGACATGGAGAGGGAAGGTAGGCCATACCTTTTTCTAGGCTGCCTTCAGCTCCTTGTTGATGCCCCCCATTACTGTCTGGTAAGCTACTTCTTGGCATACTAGTCAATCTGGTAAAAATTTCGAGAGAGAACGGGGAGGGATTGAGCATTCAAACACACTGATATAAGAGAAGTTTTCTTCAATGAACCAATCTACTAGTTTGTCGAGATTCCCCATAATTCTGTCTGAAATGCGAGGGGGTGGGTGACCATATAATATAAGGCTACATGGACAGGGACCACTACATTGTGATAGATTTCGTAAAAGAAATCTTTTGTTTTTTCTTCCCACGGCTTGGAATGATAAAAGTGAATCGGCTTTGCACTGGTCAGGGTCCAGCTCCAATTCATCAATAGGAAAGGAGTCAGGAAACAGATGGCATCCATGACATACGCAGACATATAGAAAGGGACGGGTTGCCCCTTTGATTTCGCCATTTTGTATTCAGTAATTTCCTTGGCCAAGTTGTCAGATAAAATTTTGGCCCAATTAAATGTGTAGCCCTCAGCCACCTCATGCATAATCGATACCCACTCCACCGGGAAATGAGTAGGACTCTTCTTCCTGAATAGTTTACAGAGCATCATAGCTACATAAATCATGTGAGTGTCCAAGGACGTTGTGGCGTACATGCCATGAGTGTCGACATTGAACTTCTCTGGGTGCCCCCACCAAGACTTGATCATATCAAGATAACTCTTGTCATATTGTATGCATTTGTGTTGCTCGAACTCTAACATAAATGCAGTATTGTAATTATATTTTGGCTCGAGAGATAGCTTATACATTACTTGGAGGTATTCTGGTCGGAATGAACCAACGAAAACTTTATGGTGGTTGGTGATGCTCTTAGTTTGGTCGTCGATGTTCTCTAAGGCCCAGCTTATCATGTCGTTGTACGGCATGAGTCTCAGTCGCGCAACTATCTTGTGTAGTTCTGACTGGGCTATATATCTGAGTTTAGCTTCGTGAGTATCGTCTACTTCATCGTTGGAATCTTCTGGGCAGTTTATAATCTCATGCTCCAGAACCTCGAACACATGTGTCCAAGATTTAACAGAGTCTATAGCTCATGGCGTAGTGTCCGAAAGGACGTCCGCATTTGGATTTGAACCTTCACCAACCGCATCAGGCTTCTTCATCATCTTCTGTGGTGTCATGCTATCAAGAGAACGGAACGAGGTTATTTGTTGAAGAGGAATTGTGTGAGCTTGTTAATCAGATAAAACTTGCTACTTTGCGGAGGGTGAAAATGAAATTCAAAATCGAAGTGTTTTTATTCACATCAGATGCATTGATTCTAGTATATAGCTTTACTGACGACAGATTTATTATCTTTAATAGAAAAGTCTACCTGGCGATCCGCAATCTACATTAAAAATCATTACTATTAATTAGTCATGAATGTCATTAATATTCAGTGGTTCGTGTTTGGGAATTTTAGATGAGAGAGAGTGAGAATTTCCCGAATCCCGAATCTGTGAAGGTTAATCCCTGTATAATTGCTTTTTAAAACCTTAATTAATCATGTTTAAAAAGATGAGTTAACTTCAAGTGTTTCGGGAGTTCAGACTTCGGGAACTTTAGATGTAGCTCGAGAGGAAATCCCTGAAACCCGAAACTGCGAAGTGAGTAATTATCCGGTAATCACTTTTAAGTCTTAATTAATCATATTTAACTTTAAGTGTTTCGAAAATTCGGACTTCGAAGATTTTAGGATACGATGAAGGGTAAACTTTTGAACCCCAAAGTGCGAAGTCATTAATTATTCCTTAAACATGATTAACTTAATTAATTAAAGTTTAACATTTCAGTACTTTGGTGCTTCGATGATTTTGTGAATTAGCCCTTTGTTATATTTTCGAAGAGTCATATCCCGTGGTGACGTGTCGCAGATGAGGTCATTATAGAGGACGTGTCAAGAAAAGGGGGGTGCCACGTGTTACTTGGAATCGTATGAATATTCAAACGAAAATTTCATAAATGGGTGCCATGTGTCAACTCAAGATAGACTCAAAAGATACATGTGTACTACATCTGTTGTCCTTTAAAGGTTTAGGAAAAGTGATAACGGACACTTTCGGGTTTCGGGGCTTTTATCGTGAAGACTTATCGAAATGCCCGAAGCTCCAAAGCGACCTTTAGCAATTTGCTTCTTTAATAATTAGGCGGCTCCAAAACTCCGGAGAAATAAGGATCGTTCGATCAAACCAAAAAACTTCATTAATGGCAGATATTACGCGCGCCTTGTTACTATTTAACCAAAAATGACTTTGATTTGAAATTCAAAGTTATTTTGTAAGTTACCGCTTGGGAAAGATTATATTTTTCATGAAGTAGAGAATGTAAAGCTCAAAAGTTTAGAATTGTATGTGTTCCAACAGTAACATTCAGGTCTATGTTATGCCACTTACTGATTTATGTTATTAGATTATGCATCATAAATTTTAATGTGTTGTTGATATAGAATTGCAGGAGCAAACGTTTGGAATTTAATAAAATTATTTATGTTTCTAGCTAGCCTACTTTTTACCCTTAAATTCTAACATTAACATCAACTTCCAAAGACGAGTTTATGTTTGTTAGGTTATCCTTGTATTATTTATCCCTAAACCTTCTAATGCTATCAATCTCTTTGCCATAAACCCTAAACTTCTCCCTTATAGTAATTCATCCTTAGTCAACTCTTTACAAGGGGACAAGATTCCTAATAGCTCTAATACTACCAACAAAGAAAGGACTTGTGGATATATGGTTAATCTCCACTTGAGGCCACGTGTCAACCCTATATTTGATTTATCGGTGGCCTTGTTGAACCTACATGTAATTAAACCCATTTTATTATATTTTTTTCTATATTTGACTAGGTCAATGTTGTCACCCTCTTGGCGCTAGTGCCTTAAACTCTAAAGGAGGTGTATAAATAAAGCACACTCCTTATTTGCAATTCATTCAATTAAGTTATTATTTGATAAATGCCTAAGGAAAATCTTCCTCTAGATCACTTCTCTTGTTCACGTGCTTTGGTATTAGAGTGTCTCTCTCATGTTGATCATTTCACTATTGTTTCATTTCTGTTGTATTTTTTGCTTGGTTGAATTAGGGTGTATTGAAGATTTTATTGTAGATCCAATATCTTATGATCTCAAAGGTCTCTTAACATGGGAGAAATTAAGCTTAAACCAATGCAACTATTCTATTCATCCTATTGATACAAAACTTGGTAACGTTGTGACTAGAGAGAGCATCATACCCTAAAGCTTAAAAACGTTGAGCATAATCCTAAGTGATACTCAAACTCTCGTATAGATAGTAGAGCTCTTCCCAATCTCTTCAAAATATATCCTTTCGCTACCTAAAATTGTCCAATCTCTATCCTTTCCTTGCCATTTTCGAGAACTCTCATTGTTTTTGTTGTGATAGGAAGGAGCAAATTTAAGTTTGAATTTAATCTAGGTAACTCTCTCGAGTTGATATCGTTTGAATTGAAAGCCTCCACACTTACCTTCTAGATTATCAATCATATTGAATCCCTGCAAACACAAGTCAAGGGTAGCCATGAAGATTATATAGCCAAAAAGTTCACATTGAAGCATTAAATGTTATTGATAAAGGCTTGTTGAATTTAATGCAACTGCAAGAGCCATTCTCCCTGGAGGATGGCTTAAGACCCTAGTTGTGGACTAGGCCCCCCA
>ML814003.1:23154-39024 GCA_009831015.1 Picea engelmannii | reverse complement strand
TGGGGGGCCTAGTCCACAACTAGGGTCTTAAGCCATCCTCCAGGGAGAATGGCTCTTGCAGTTGCATTAAATTCAACAAGCCTTTATCAATAACATTTAATGCTTCAATGTGAACTTTTTGGCTATATAATCTTCATGGCTACCCTTGACTTGTGTTTGCAGGGATTCAATATGATTGATAATCTAGAAGGTAAGTGTGGAGGCTTTCAATTCAAACGATATCAACTCGAGAGAGTTACCTAGATTAAATTCAAACTTAAATTTGCTCCTTCCTATCACAACAAAAACAATGAGAGTTCTCGAAAATGGCAAGGAAAGGATAGAGATTGGACAATTTTAGGTAGCGAAAGGATATATTTTGAAGAGATTGGGAAGAGCTCTACTATCTATACGAGAGTTTGAGTATCACTTAGGATTATGCTCAACGTTTTTAAGCTTTAGGGTATGATGCTCTCTCTAGTCACAACGTTACCAAGTTTTGTATCAATAGGATGAATAGAATAGTTGCATTGGTTTAAGCTTAATTTCTCCCATGTTAAGAGACCTTTGAGATCATAAGATATTGGATCTACAATAAAATCTTCAATACACCCTAATTCAACCAAGCAAAAAATACAACAGAAATGAAACAATAGTGAAATGATCAACATGAGAGAGACACTCTAATACCAAAGCACGTGAACAAGAGAAGTGATCTAGAGGAAGATTTTCCTTAGGCATTTATCAAATAATAACTTAATTGAATGAATTGCAAATAAGGAGTGTGCTTTATTTATACACCTCCTTTAGAGTTTAAGGCACTAGCGCCAAGAGGGTGACAACATTGACCTAGTCAAATATAGAAAAAAATATAATAAAATGGGTTTAATTACATGTAGGTTCAACAAGGCCACCGATAAATCAAATATAGGGTTGACACGTGGCCTCAAGTGGAGATTAACCATATATCCACAAGTCCTTTCTTTGTTGGTAGTATTAGAGCTATTAGGAATCTTGTCCCCTTGTAAAGAGTTGACTAAGGATGAATTACTATAAGGGAGAAGTTTAGGGTTTATGGCAAAGAGATTGATAGCATTAGAAGGTTTAGGGATAAATAATACAAGGATAACCTAACAAACATAAACTCGTCTTTGGAAGTTGATGTTAATGTTAGAATTTAAGGGTAAAAAGTAGGCTAGCTAGAAACATAAATAATTTTATTAAATTCCAAACGTTTGCTCCTGCAATTCTATATCAACAACACATTAAAATTTATGATGCATAATCTAATAACATAAATCAGTAAGTGGCATAACATAGACCTGAATGTTACTGTTGGAACACATACAATTCTAAACTTTTGAGCTTTACATTCTCTACTTCATGAAAAATATAATCTTTCCCAAGCGGTAACTTACAAAATAACTTTGAATTTCAAATCAAAGTCATTTTTGGTTAAATAGTAACAAGGCGCGCGTAATATCTGCCATTAATGAAGTTTTTTGGTTTGATCGAACGATCCTTATTTCTCCGGAGTTTTGGAGCCGCCTAATTATTAAAGAAGCAAATTGCTAAAGGTCGCTTTGGAGCTTCGGGCATTTCGATAAGTCTTCACGATAAAAGCCCCGAAACCCGAAAGTGTCCGTTATCACTTTTCCTAAACCTTTAAAGGACAACAGATGTAGTACACATGTATCTTTTGAGTCTATCTTGAGTTGACACATGGCACCCATTTATGAAATTTTCGTTTGAATATTCATACGATTCCAAGTAACACGTGGCACCCCCCTTTTCTTGACACGTCCTCTATAATGACCTCATCTGCGACACGTCACCACGGGATATGACTCTTCGAAAATATAACAAAGGGCTAATTCACAAAATCATCGAAGCACCAAAGTACTGAAATGTTAAACTTTAATTAATTAAGTTAATCATGTTTAAGGAATAATTAATGACTTCGCACTTTGGGGTTCAAAAGTTTACCCTTCATCGTATCCTAAAATCTTCGAAGTCCGAATTTTCGAAACACTTAAAGTTAAATATGATTAATTAAGACTTAAAAGTGATTACCGGATAATTACTCACTTCGCAGTTTCGGGTTTCAGGGATTTCCTCTCGAGCTACATCTAAAGTTCCCGAAGTCTGAACTCCCGAAACACTTGAAGTTAACTCATCTTTTTAAACATGATTAATTAAGGTTTTAAAAAGCAATTATACAGGGATTAACCTTCACAGATTCGGGATTCGGGAAATTCTCACTCTCTCTCATCTAAAATTCCCAAACACGAACCACTGAATATTAATGACATTCATGACTAATTAATAGTAATGATTTTTAATGTAGATTGCGGATCGCCAGGTAGACTTTTCTATTAAAGATAATAAATCTGTCGTCAGTAAAGCTATATACTAGAATCAATGCATCTGATGTGAATAAAAACACTTCGATTTTGAATTTCATTTTCACCCTCCGCAAAGTAGCAAGTTTTATCTGATTAACAAGCTCACACAATTCCTCTTCAACAAATAACCTCGTTCCGTTCTCTTGATAGCATGACACCACAGAAGATGATGAAGAAGCCTGATGCGGTTGGTGAAGGTTCAAATCCAAATGCGGACGTCCTTTCGGACACTACGCCATGAGCTATAGACTCTGTTAAATCTTGGACACATGTGTTCGAGGTTCTGGAGCATGAGATTATAAACTGCCCAGAAGATTCCAACGATGAAGTAGACGATACTCACGAAGCTAAACTCAGATATATAGCCCAGTCAGAACTACACAAGATAGTTGCGCGACTGAGACTCATGCCGTACAACGACATGATAAGCTGGGCCTTAGAGAACATCGACGACCAAACTAAGAGCATCACCAACCACCATAAAGTTTTCGTTGGTTCATTCCGACCAGAATACCTCCAAGTAATGTATAAGCTATCTCTCGAGCCAAAATATAATTACAATACTGCATTTATGTTAGAGTTCGAGCAACACAAATGCATACAATATGACAAGAGTTATCTTGATATGATCAAGTCTTGGTGGGGGCACCCAGAGAAGTTCAATGTCGACACTCATGGCATGTACGCCACAACGTCCTTGGACACTCACATGATTTATGTAGCTATGATGCTCTGTAAACTATTCAGGAAGAAGAGTCCTACTCATTTCCCGGTGGAGTGGGTATCGATTATGCATGAGGTGGCTGAGGGCTACACATTTAATTGGGCCAAAATTTTATCTGACAACTTGGCCAAGGAAATTACTGAATACAAAATGGCGAAATCAAAGGGGCAACCCGTCCCTTTCTATATGTCTGCGTATGTCATGGATGCCATCTGTTTCCTGACTCCTTTCCTATTGATGAATTGGAGCTGGACCCTGACCAGTGCAAAGCCGATTCACTTTTATCATTCCAAGCCGTGGGAAGAAAAAACAAAAGATTTCTTTTACGAAATCTATCACAATGTAGTGGTCCCTGTCCATGTAGCCTTATATTATATGGTCACCCACCCCCTCGCATTTCAGACAGAATTATGGGGAATCTCGACAAACTAGTAGATTGGTTCATTGAAGAAAACTTCTCTTATATCAGTGTGTTTGAATGCTCAATCCCTCCCCGTTCTCTCTCGAAATTTTTACCAGATTGACTAGTATGCCAAGAAGTAGCTTACCAGACAGTAATGGGGGGCATCAACAAGGAGCTGAAGGCAGCCTAGAAAAAGGTATGGCCTACCTTCCCTCTCCATGTCAATATGTTTTCACTATTGGATTTCGGTCACTCCAAAGTGGAGGTTGTCGCTTTGGAAGATGTCAAATTGGTTGACATTGAATTCAAAAGGCACGACCCACACAAAATCGTGGAGAACCACCTGGCCCAATACAACTTGAAAAGATATGTGCATGAAAACTCCCCACATGATGAAATATTCACGGGAGTGAGGTCTTACGAGGAGGTATTGAATAGATTCCAAACCTTGTCCCCAGATCAACAAGCCAGTTTCCTTTGTTTCCAAAGACACATGCAAAACAGTTTGCCGAAAATACTACAAGGAGAATCGATAACCGCTCCTCCTACACATAAATCTAAACCTCTAGGTTTTGAACCAGGGTACTCTGGTAAACAAAATATTTAGGAAACCCCAAAGAGCTCCGAGGTTTTGACTCAAGAATTAGAAGCCCCGTTATCAAAGCAGCTAAGCCCCCATGCCCTAGCTCATCTCAAAGCTTATCTAAAACAAGGACATGATACGACTCTTTCGACACCAGCCACACATGCCGCTAATACAACAGAACAACAACCGTCTACGGAGATAGATACTCCTATTACTTAATTAACACCTCTACAGTCTAGTTTCGGGAATCCTAGTTCCGAAGTCGTTTATGTGGGTGATCTTACCCCAATATTGTCCGAAGAGATGCCTCCTTCAGATTTCTTCTTCAGCAAGAAATGGAGGGCCATTGTCAAACGAGAAACACAACAGAAGGATAGGGTAATAACCAAAAGGCAGAGGATGTTATATGACGAAAATAATCGCAACGATTCAGAATTCGCAAAGGAAGTTGCAGGTTCATTGGGTGCCTTTGCCACGACAAATCAATGGTTAATGGAGAACTTGGCAGAGCAACTAAGACAAAAAATCTTATTGGTGGGGTAGTTGCAAGATCAAATATTGACCATGGAGCAGACTATAAAGAACAATATGAGCCAAGACTTCGAACAAATCAGAGCTTATGACCGACATCAAATCCAACAGCTACGGGCTAACCTCGGTGAGCTCCATCGAAATTCAAAGGCCAACAAAGGATTAGTCACTTAACGAGATGAGTTAATAAAGAAATTGCAAGCCAGGTTAGACTTGACTGAAGGTACATCAGTAGAGATATCAACTTTTCAGACTCAAGCATTGAAGGTAAACGAAAAACTAGAAATGGCTCAGCAAGATCTTTTCATGAAGGTTGATGCCATCCAGAAATGCTACTAGGCAGTAGACCTTGATCTAAAGGATATCTATATTAAGGAGGGAGAAGCTCGCTCAACCCGAGCTAAGTTTCAAGAAGCCATCATATTGGCACAGAAAGATAATGTCCCTAATTTTCCTTGGCTTTCCCCTTCTAAACAAATAAGAGGTGATATGGCCCTGAGGGTGTGGGAAACGAATTTGGCAGAGAGCAAGAGATTAGCCAGGGAAGTGAAAGATGCTTGTCAAGAAGCGTTATCATCCCTAGACAAAAAATTGATTGATTTTGAGGGAAACAATATCGCAGAGGCCTTGGGGAAAATCGATATTGCAATGAACCAACATAATTCTAGAAAGAACAAAGAAGAAACTATGGAATCCATTTGGGAAATGAGCTAGATTGATCTCCTTAAGATTAATAAATGGCTAGTGAACACAAGTTCACAGTCCCAGGCTATAATTTAGGAGGTGAAAAGGATCCAAGGGAAGCTACCTCAAGTAGAAAGGAAATTATACACTTTCGAGCTGAATGAAACAATTGAGCCATCAAAGCTGGTGGTGGAATTTTTAGATAGATGCAACCAATGCATCGAGCATGGAAAAGCAAGCACAGTTGTGAGCAAGAAAATGTCATTGCATTACTAAACGTGGTTGGAGGGACAGATGGAAACATGACTACAACGGCTAAGATATTATGCCGAATCATTAGGAAGACCATAATACATATGTGTCTGACCTAAAAGAATGAGGAAAAGAAGTGTTTCTGCCAGCAAACGAAAAGAGATTTCCAACGAAGCTCATGGTTCTCTATGCACTGTTTTCTTATTCCAAATATTTGCTATTTTTAATTATAAGAAGTCCAACCGTTTTGAGTTGTGACACTTTGTATAAATACATAAATTCAAGATCTATCAAGGGCTGCTTCTTGCTAGATGTAATAGAGAAAACTCTCGTTTTTTGAGTATTAATACAAGTGCAGACAAAGATTCCAAGTTCTGTTCAGTTTGAGTTATGTGTTTCTCCTGTATTTCCATATCTTTGAATTTCCTTATGCAATTCTTGATAAGTGATTGATTGCAATTTAGTATCACAACTACTGTAATCATATTATCTCAGTAATTCGTTAAGTGAGCAGTTTTTCCTTTGTAATTGCTGTAAGTAATACAAGACCTGCAAGCTATTTGAATTACTTCATCTTATATCTTGTTCAAGGGTGCACTCTTTATTTTCTTCTACTGCAAATAAGGTGAGACTCATTTGCCATTGATGCTTGGCTTTGTTTAATAGTTTTGTAAGTTTCTCCCACACCATTTGATATCATAATTGTGACTCAGACAACGAAATACAACCTTTGTACTGTCCTATTATTAATTTCATTTAAGGTTTTTTCTTATATAACTAAAGGTAGAAAAAACACTCTCTTAAAACAGTCTTTTAAACTTTCCTGATGCCTGACATTACTCTTTGAGCCTTAAGTTTAATCTCAGGAACAACAGTTACCTTAGCCAAAAAAACAGGGAACAAAATACCTGATATGCTGCTATTACCTTCCTTAATGTGTGCTCAGAAAAAACTTAATGGATCATGGATCAAACTCTCAGGGTAGATCTCATCATGATCATGAGGGAAATACCAAGAAGAACTTTTAGGATAGTAACACTGGAAAACAAATCAATAGAATGAGAATCTAAGGATCATGCCACTGTCAAGTAATATGGCTAAAAGAAAAACAACTCTGTTCAACCTAAGGCTAAAAAGAAAACCCCAAATAGCCTTAACACTTTCACCCCACAAAAATCTGCTTCAAAATATCAACAGTTCCAAAACAGCCCCAATAGTCCAGTTCACAATAATACTAGGCTGCTAGCATACAAGGTGAGGCAACACACAAAGGGCGACACCAGGAAATGGTTAAGGCAACATCATCTAGACAACAAGGCGACACCAACAAGAAGATCCAAAACACCAATCAACAACCAGAAAAACCCTCTACGACTGGTTGGGAAAGACTTTTAGGGTCAGTGACATGCTTAAACAAGAAAAGCTGAAGGGGATAAACCCATGGTAGCTGGAGCAGACTAGGAACACACAAAGAAAGAGCTGAGAGGACCCAAGTAGACCTGTCCAAAAGAGCCGCAACCACCTAGTGACCTTATCCAGAAGAGTCGCAACAAAATCCCTAGTCTTCAACTCGGCTAAGAGAGAGTGAGTGTGTCAAATGAGGAATATACCACTCCTTATATAGTTTTAGGTAGGTAGGGTTAGGGATAACTTGTTATCCTATTTGCCATAACTTTAGGGTTAGGTTTAATACCTAACAAATAAATAAATAATATTTTACAATTTAAAATATTTAAATGGAAAATCAAAAGTCAACAAGGAAATAAGAGAAATCGATGAGAGGGGTTTCAAGATAAAAGCGACCAACTTTTCTTTAGGAAGAAGTAAAGAATCAAACCAACACATCATCAAGAAATAGGGGGGTCATAACTCAAGCAAGGGGGTTTCATTAATAAACAATAAGACAAAGTCAAAAGGTTAAGTCCTTCTTTAATGGAAGATTTGTCCACATGAGTCTCATGATATAACTTATAAGCTTTTATCATCTCAGCATACGAGTAGGGTCAATGATGTGATCATGCCCTTCTTCTTAACTGCTCCTAGGTCATATGGACCATCCTGGGAGAGAAGAAGGCCACATATCATCTCGACTTGGTACTTAACCAAGAAATTGCCTCATCCTAGACCATGATACCCCATAACACATTTGGGGGCCCTAGATCACAATTAGGGTCTTAACCACCAAGGTACACAACCAAGGATCAATCCAAGTGCTGAGCAAGGATTCCCTGGAACACATCTAGGGGCCCTAGAGCGCATCTAGGGACTTATACCATCAAACTGCTTGGTTCTTGAGCAAGAACCCCAACTATACACTGGGGGCCCAACTAGGGTCTTTTTCCATGTCTCTAATTGCTTGGTTCCAAACCAAGAACCTCGAGAGTGTACTGGGTGCCCTAGATCACAACTAGGGTCTTTGCCATCCTCCCGGAGAATGGCTCTTGCAACTGCATTAATTCTAACACTCCCTCTCAACAACGCCAAGCTTGTCTCGAAAGTATACAAACTTTGTCAACGATAGGGGCTTGGTCAAAATATATGCAATTTGCTCCGTCGTCGGAACATACTGAATACTGAGAATGTTCTTCTACACCATGTCCCGAACATAGTGATATCTCATCTCAATGTGTTTCGATTTTTCATGAAACACATGATTCTCAGAGAGCTTTATACAACTCTGGTTATCATAGTGAATTACTGTGGGTTCCAACTTAACACTGAACAAATCTGAGAGTAGCTTTCTAAGCCACACTGCTTCTTTACTAGCAACACTTGCAACAATGTATTCTGCCTCTGCAGTTCTTTGGGCTATGGAGCCCTGCTTCCCGCTGGACTAGGAGATCATTGCTGAACCCAAATTGAAACAATATCCGGAAGTGCTCTTCTGGTCCATTGTACTGCCCATTCAATCTCACCTCCACTAGAAGTGTATATGAGTCCATAAGCTATAATCCCTCGGACATATATGAGAATATGTTTATCAACAATCATATCAATGTGTTTTGGATTACACATGAACTCACTGAGGGAATTTACTGCATAACAAATGTCTGGTCTAGTGTGTACTAGATACATCAAGGATCCAATAATTTGATGATATATTGTAGGGTCTTCTGGATATGAACCTGTAGCTTGATCATGTAACTTCTTCAGGTTAGAAATCATGCGTGGTCATGGAATTACAGTCCAACATCCCAACTCTACGAAGCACATCAACTGCATACTTACTTCGTGATAGAAATATCTCACCATGTTTTTTCCACACCTCTAAACCAAGAAAGTAATGCATAAGACTGAAGTCCTTCATTTCAAACTCTGCTAACAACTCTCTCTTAGTCTGATCTATCATATGTTCCTCTCTAGTAAGGAACAAATCATCCACATATAAAACCAAGATAACAAGATGATTCTTCACAATATTTATATAAATATTAAGGTCTGCTATACTCTTGGAGAACCGAAGACTCTGAAGAAAAATGTCAATTATTCCATACCAAGCTCTTGGAGCCTGTTTCAATCGATACAAGGCTTTCTCGAGTTTGCAAACATGAGATTCCTTCCCATGGATCACAAAACACTCAGGTTACTCGATATAAACCTCTTGCTCAACTTCACCATTAAGAAAGATAGTCTTAACATCCATTTGGTGAAGTTTCCAATTAAAGACTAAAGCAAGAGAGATGATGACTCTGATAGAGGTATACCTGGCAACATGAGAAAAAATATCATCATAATCAATTCCCTCTTTCTGAGAGAAACCACGAGCCACAAATCTAGCTTTGAATTTTTCAACACTGCCATCTGTTGCATGCTTTATTTTGTAAATCCATTTAGAGGTTACTATTGATTTTCCTTGGGGTCTTGGGACCACTTCCCATACATCATTCTTCAATATTGATTTGTATTATTTTATCATGGCATCCTTCCACACTTTATGTTTGATAGCCTCATCGAAAGTGGAAGGTTTTGAGTCAATCACAAGATTCAACTAAGCTATCAAACCTGAGTACTTATCTGGTTTCTTGTTTTCTCTGAAAGTACCTTTAGGTGCTGCATGTTTTTCTGCTTCCTTTAAAATTTCACGACACCATGCTGGCTTCCTTTTGATAGGAGGTTTCTCTAGGGGAAACTCAATAGAATCCCTTATGGGGTCCATTGAAGGCTCTCTGGCCTCCTTCCTCTACTCATCTAAAAGTTGTGAATCTGAAGGTTCTAACGATGGAGCTTCTTGCTCCTTTGTATCACAGTGAAGTTCTCTAGAACGATGAAAGACAACTTCCTCATGGAAGGTCACATCTCTACTGACCTCTATATAATTTTGCTCTGACACATAGATTCAATATGCTTTTGAGGTCTTACTATACCCCACAAAAGTGCTTTTCTTTCCAGAGGGCTCTAACTTAGTCCCATTTTCTTTTGGTACATGACTGTAAACAAGACTACAAAAAAATCTCAAATGATCAACGAACGGATTCTTACTCGTGAAGAATTCTTTTGGAGTTTTATCTTCCAAAGCTTTATGAGAACACCTGTTCTAAATATAGACTGCAATACTTGCAGCTTTAGCCCAAAGAGACAACACAAGATTCTGATCATACATCATAGCTTTGGCTGCCTCACAAATTGTCCTGTTATTTCTTTATGCAACCTCATTTTGCTGGGGATTATAAGGCAGAATCAACTCCCTCTTAATCCTAGAATCCCTACAAAGATCAACATACTTGTGGGAGTCAAACTCTTTTCCATTGTCTATTCTGAAAACACAGATATGTCTACCTGTCTGATTCTCAACAAGATTCTTAAAAATCCTGAAATTTATTAAAGGATTCATCTTTAGTTTTCAAAAAATAAATCCGGGTTTAACGGGAGAAATCATCAATAAAAATGATATAATAAAGACAACCATTCATGGAAGGAGCAGTCGTAAGTCCACGGAGATCAGAATGAATAACATCTAAGATACCATTAGTTTTTCTATTACTGTGAGGGTAAGATTTCTTTGTATTTTTACCAAGAGCATAGCCTCTACAAATACTATCATGCTCAAAAGAAAAAAATGGCATACATGTTACCATCTTTTGCAAACCTGGGAGAGCATTATAGTTGAGGTGTCCAAACCTTTCGTGCCATAGTTCGCAGGGGTTGATCATCTCATGAGCTAATGCTTGAATAACTTGACCAATGAATCTGTAAAGTCCACCTTCTTGAGCTCCGATTATCATGGCTGAGCTCATAATTTCATTTGAGGGCCACATAAGGGCCTTTCATTTGGAGATGTCTACTATGTACCCTCTACTTTCTAGAACTGCAACTGAAATAAGATTTTTCTTTAAACTAGGAACATAAAGAATTTCTTCAACATGAAATACATTACCTGACTGAAGCTGAAAAGATGTTGATCCAATTCCTTTGATGGCATAAGTGCCATCATCACCCAAATATACCTTCACATTGAACTTCTTATCTCAGTGGTTCACAAGGTTCTGTTTGAAACCTGTCATGTGCTTGGAGGCCCCACTATCTAGTAACCAAATTTATTCTGATTTGGTGACATCACCGGAGAGAGATGAAACAAGATAAATTTCTCTACGTTGTTCTTGTTCTTTAGAAACAATTATGGTTCTCTTTGTTTGAGGCTCTTCTTCCTTAATTGTAACTGAAGCATGGAACCTGAGTTTCTGTTTCTGTTTCTGCTGTGAAGGAGGGTTCCTACAGTCTTTTGCATAATGACCTAGCTTGTTACAGTTAAAGCATCTTACTTTAGATAAATGAGAGTGAGGATGAGAGTGCTTACCTTGAGGTTTCTTACCTTTGCCTATGTGCTGAGGAAAATTCTTCCATTTCTTGGATTTTGTTGAAAGAGCATGGTCTTTCACCGTTGAGGGTTCATTTCTGCTTTTAATTCTGCTCTCTTCCAAGTAATCATGCCATAATCTCTCGAAGTTGGGTTGAACTTCTCTTCCATTTATAGATGAGAGAAATGTTTCCCATGATTCTAGAAGACCATCTATTGTTGTTTGTACAAGGTTATCATCATTTACTGTAACTCCAATTGCTGTAAGTTGATCTCTTGTTTGAGCAATTTTGGAAAAGAAGGCATAGATGGTTTCATCCTTTCCCATCTTTAATATACATAGTTGTTTCTTCAAGGTACTTTTTCTGAGTTGGGGCCTTCTTTTCATCCAAATTGGCTAGGGCATCACAACATTCCTTTGTTGTCCTTAGGTGAGCAATAAGAGGCATCATACTATCTTTAATTGAGTAAAAAATGACCCTCTTGGCTTTGGCCTTCCTCTTTTTATAGGATGCTCTTCTTGCATTTGAAGTAGGTTCTTCCATCACCCTGGTAACCAACTCATCCAAGTCACTTTCTTCCAGAATATTAAAGACCCTAGCCTTCCAGGCATTGAAGTTTGAAGCCCCTTCAAGCCTATCTTTTGCTTTGACTGAAGAAGAAGCCATACCGAAGATAGTTTATAGAAGAGATTTGATGAAAAAAAAACTTTTTGCTGTTCTGAAAACACACCCTTAATAGAGGATCTACGTAGGTTCAAAGGTTTGTCACAAATGAGTTCCTTTCACGCCTTAAGCTCCGATTCCATGTAGAATTTAAGGGAAAAAAGTAGGCTAGCTAGAAATAGAAATAATTTTATTATATTCCAAACATTTGCTACTGTAATTCTGGATCAACACCACATTAATTTTTTTTATGCATAATCTAATAACATAAATCAATAAGTGGCATACCATAGACCTGAATATTACCTTAGCAAACAAAAACAAGGAACAAAATACCCGATATGCTGCTGTTAGCTTCCTTAATGTATGCTCAGAAAAAGCTTAATGGATCATGGATCAAACCCTCAGGGTAGATCTCATCATGATCATGTGGAAAATGGCAAGAACAACTTTTAGGATAGTAAACCAGAAAAAAAATCAACAGGCTGAGAATCTAAGGATCATGCGACTGTCAAGTAATAGGGCTAAAATAAAAACAACTCTGTTCAACCTAAGGCTGAAAAGAAAACCCCAAATAGCCTTAACACTTTCAACCCACATAAATCTTCTTCAAAATATCAACAATTCTAGAACAACCCCAATAGTCCAGTTCACAATAGTACTAGGCTACAAGCATACAAGGTGAGGTAGCACACAAAGGGAGACACCATCAAATGGTTAAGGCGACATCATCTAGACATCAAGGTGACACCAACAAGAAAATCCAGAACACCAATCAACAACCAGAAAAAACCCTCTACGGCTGGATGGGAAAGACTTTTAGGGTCAACGACATGCTTAAACAAGCAAGGCTGAAGGGGATAAACCCACGATAGTTGGAGCAGACCATGAACACACAAAGAAAGCGCTGAGAGGGCCCATGTAGACCTGTTCAGAAGAGCCACAACCACTTAGTGACCTTATCCAGAAGAGCTGCAACAAAAACCTCAGTCTTCAACTCGGCTAAGAGAGAGTGAGTGTGTCAAATGAGGAATATACCACTCCTTATATAGTTTTAGGTAGGTAGGGTTAGGGCTAACATGTTAGCCTATTTTCCATAACTTTAGGGTTAGGTTTAATACCTAACAAATTAATAAATAATATTTTACAATTTAAAATATTTAAATGGAAAATCAAAAGTCAACAAGGAAATAAGACAAATCGATGAGAGGGGTTTCAAGATAAAAGTGACCAACTTTTCTTTAGGAATAAGTAAAGAATCGAACCAACACATCATCAACAAATAGGGGGGTCATAACTCAAGCAAGGGGGTTTCATTAATAAACAATAAGACAAAGTCAAAATGTTAAGTCCTTCTTTAATGGAAGATTCCCTGGAACACATCCAGGTGCCCTAGAGCACATCTAGGGACTTATGACATCAAACTACTTAGTCCTTGACCAAGAACCCCAATAATACACTGGGGGCCCAACTAGGGTCTTTTTCCATGACTCTAACTGCTTGGTCCAAGACCAAGAACCCCAGGAGTGTACTGGGGGCCTGCTAGCACAAATTTCTACCCTCCAATCTGAGCTGACAAACTTGTTATGACAACGGTAAAAACCTGGCTAAGTATAGGAGAAATAACCCCAGATGTCACAGGCTAAACCCTTCTCTATTTGGGCTAGTGCTTGCTAGCCTCTGGGGGAGTCCCCAGGCACAATGAAGCACCTTGCTGGTTGATCTAAGGTCTGATTTTCTACGTTAAAACTAAAAAATCAGCGAGCTGTTTTGTCTTAGACAATGTGTGAAAGCGGTCCAAATCAGTGAGAAAATTGATCTTATACGCTTGGAGGGTACCTGCAGGGTTAGCACAATGAAGATAAACTAGAAAGAGGATGAGAACTATTCAAAATGATCGAAATTAACCATGATAAACAGTTCAGAAAATGAGATATCAGATTACAAATTTACCATAATATTGCCAAGAAAAGAGGTTTGAATGAAAAACACACACTTCTTTATTTATAAAGCTTCCAAGAGAGCTAATTGCACCACACTTGACAAGCCTACAACCGATACAATGACTACTTTGCTCAAAGAGGAGCCACTAGATTAGAGAAAGAGAGAAGAGAAAGAGAGAGACACTCTACTACCTCTGCAAGAACCGACCAAGAACCAACTGAAAGCATCCAATATATAGCCAAAATGTGTATCTCTCCAACAAGTAATAATCATGTGCATGAGGTAAGCCAAATAAAACAATCCCATGAGTTAAGTGAGAGTGAGTCGACTTGTGTAATATGGAGAAGCCTTAGTGCATGGGAGTAAAGAGGAAGGGAGTTTGCGCATGGGAGAGTGCATGCACTAGGATACGAGCGAACAAGCTAAAGTGGTTGAGCGAGTGGGTCATGCGCATACATGGGAGGTATATGCGAGGGAGGAGGCATAGGGAGTGGAGGATAGAGTAGCATACATATGTGATAGTAGATGTGCAAGGTAAGATAGGCATGCATGGAATATGGTTGCATGAGTGACGAATGTGAGCGGATGAGGTGAAGGATAGGACGATGAGTGGGCGTGAGGGTAGTGGCTCATGTGGAGTGAGGGGGTGAGATGGCACACTTGAAAAGGTAAGTCGAATGGTGTATTAGGTGTGTGGAGGTGATATAACATGAAGTGGATATACCGTACGCACTCCATAAAAAGAATAATCATGCACTTTTTCTAAAAAATGGAACAAACATACATCATACTAGCATACCCTCGAAGCGAGGGAAAGGGCATGCCGAAGTGAATGTGAGTGGTTATATTTCCCAAAGAAAGGAGGTGTGTTTTTTTGGATGGTTTATGAGTAGCCAATATAGGAACCCTTTAATAGGTTCCATCTATTTCTTATTCAATTGTATGTGGATGTTAGTCACATGTTTAGTACCAAAAAGAGGTTTCAATTGATTAATCATTAATGGATATTTGGTGGATGTACGTGATGGAGAGGTGGTGATATATAAAGGGAATCTCTTGAGGACTAATGGATTAGAAGGAAATTGAAAGTCATTGTTGCATATTTAGATATTGTTGTGAGTAGTTGATAGAGGTCGAAAAATATGGGGTCATACGAGATCGATAGGCCACATTGCACAAAAATAAGAAAGGGTGTTTTCTGCACTCACATGAACTAGGTGCTTCTTGTTATATCCAAACATTGAGTTGCCCCATATCAAACAAAAAAAAACATTCAACAAGATTTTAGCACATTCGTCTTCCCTATAAACATTCAATGGTAATGCTCCAATGCTTTGAACTACTAAACTTTACGACAATTTGAAAGCATAAAACCTCCATAAAACATCACCATCCTTTGATTAGTTGTATATATCAAATAACACTTTCTACCCTTTGGTTTTTCTTTTTACTCTATCAGGGGTCTGATTGTGCATGAAAAACGATTTAGATTCATAGAATTCTTGTAGTATGTGAATATATCATGTTTGTTGCTCAATGTGGCACTTCACTGAAACAATAAGGTGAGAGTGAAACCAAGAGGGATGTGAGAGGACAAGTCCTCCTGGTTTCATTCCTTCTTTTATTTTCATTGTGTGGTTTGGTGCCTCTTATTGACTTGGTATCCTAGATATTTGTCTCAATATTTGTAGTAATTTAAAAGTTGAAAAAGTGAACCCTAAGCTTTGAAGAGTAGAGGTGAAATATTGAATAGTGAAACGTGAACAAGTTAAAATAGTTCGTAGGTTTTTTTATGGAAACCAAAATATTTTTCATATATATTAAAAGAATTAAATATCTCAATGTGGTTCACCCCATTTATTTTTGGAGCTTTAAAAGAGGACATGAAATCATCTCCTTTTCA
>ML814003.1:0-11466 GCA_009831015.1 Picea engelmannii | reverse complement strand
GCCTTCGACGTAATTAAAATGTGAGGGTGTATTTAAAAAGGGAGGTACGCATGTTAAAAGGGAGGATAAGGTTGAGATTGATATTTCCTCTGGACTGCTCGAATCCTTGGAAATCGAGTGGAGAGGCCGCATACACCTTCAAAAGCTAGATTATCTCGGAATCCCTTTTCGCTGCAACCTCTGCCGGGAAACTGGCCACCTTCGTCGCACCTGTCCTGGTAAGTTACCCTCCGACCCCTCTGAAGATCTGGATCTTCACCTAAATCCTCCTGCTTATATGGAGGTGGACCCCTCCCTTGCATTTCTGGACTCGCCCACACAACCGACCTCTCCTCCACTTACTGGACTGGCTACTTCCTTGCTATCCAAACTGAAGTTGTTTTGTCCTTGCTTGTATAAATCCCTCTCGGTTGCTGAGAAGGAACTCTACAGTGGCTTCTCTTGGCTCTCCAATACACACTGTGTAAATGATCTGGGAGTAGGTGAGTCATGCATACCTGCTCCTCTACAGACTGGCGCTCCCTCTGCTGTCCCCTTGCCCTTGCATCATACTCCCGCCAGTCCCTTGGACGTGCCTTCCTCTCCTACCTCCTCCCCTGTTGAACTGGATGTTTCCTTGTTGTTACTCCCTGACTTTAGTCAGCCTGCTGACGAAGGCTCTAAGCTTCTGGCTGAGTTAAATTCCTCCTTTCCTGCTTCAGATCCTCCAGAAAATTTCACACATCTCCCTGTTTATCGAGGGAAAGAGCTCATCAACACAGCTTGTGGGGAGGGTTCGTCTTCCACTAGACCCACCGATACTGAGGAGAAGACTTTTGCTTGGTCTAGAGGTATAGGCGTGGAGCTCTCTCCACTCCAGACGCGTAGTACTAGAAAGAAAAAGGAACAACTGAACTCCACACATGATCCTGCTGTCAACCCCTCCCAGGACGGAAAGGCCCTTAGAGCAATGAAGGCCTTGGCACGATCAAAGTAATGATTGTGCTCTCACTTAATATTCGGGGGATCGGAGGCCCCCTCAAGACGACTTCCTTCCGACGGCTACTGGAGATCACGAAGCCCGACATTATTTTTCTTCAAGAGACCCTTACGGTGGAGCAAAAGGCTAGAGACTTCCTGCATCAGTTCCGATCTTCCTGGGTTACTGTGGCTGTTAATTCTCTGGGTAATTCCGGTGGATTGCTGATGGCGTGGAATCCAGATATATTCGAGCTACGTCCCTTTCTTTCCAGGGGAGGTATTCTGCTTATTGGCCGCTCCCTTGCATCCAATCAGGAGGTGGCCTTCCTCAACGTCTACGGCCCTTGTACAGATAAACTGCCTTTCTGGACACACCTATCTAAGAGTGGAATTCTTTCGATTCCCAATCTCATTCTGGGGGGCGACCTTAACATTATTCTATCGGTTGCAGAACACTGGGGAGGCTCTTTCCTGCCGAGATCTGCTGAGGCTTCATACAAACAGATTTTTGATTCTAATAATCTTATAGATGTACTGCCGACCCGCCTGACCCCCACCTGGCGTAATGGACGTGCTGGCCGGGATGCTATTGCTCGACGACTGGATCGCTTCCTTGTGGCCGATAGTCTCCTATCATCATCTGTTGCTCCGACTTCATGGGTGGCGTATCCTTTCTATTCGGATCACGCCCCTGTTCTTCTCCAATTGCAGCCGACTGTACATAGACCGACTCCCTTCAAATTCAATCATCGTTGGTTAGCCAGCGATTCCTATTCGGACCTTGTCCACACTGTCTGGACCGACCACTGTTTTCTTGCGGAGGAAAATCCACAAATCCGCCTGGTCTGGAAGTTAAAATTCCTCAAAACAAAATTGATTGGGTGGCTAAAGGACAAGAAAATAGCGGAGGGGGCCTGCCTACAATTGATGGAGATGCAGATCAATTCGATTTTACTCAATTCCACTACCTTGGCCTTGACTGTGAGGGAGTCCGATAGCCTTCGACAGCTTGAAACACACAGAGCGGCCATTTTACGAGAAGAGGAGTTCTGCTGGAGATTGCGCAGCCGCGCAACTTGGCTCAAGTGCGGAGATTCAAACTCCAGTTTCTTTCATAAGGTAGCCAGTTTTAATAGAAATAATAAATCTATATGGTCTATTGAAAGTGAAGAAAATGGACAAATTCGTGGGCAGAAAGATCTACTGACAGAAGCTGCCTCCCATTTTTCACATTTGTATAAAGCATCAAACATCCATAATCTCCAAGAAAAGGTATCCACAGCAAGTCTATTTCCTTGATTGGTAACTGATGAGGAAGCCACAGTCCTCTTTAAGCCTGTTACTCTCACTGATCTCAAAGATATCCTGTTACATTTTAAAAAAGAGCGGAGTCCGGGGCCAGATGGCTGGACCACGAAATTTTTCATTTACTACTTTGATCTAGTTGGTGTGGACCTTCTTCGGATGGTTGAGGATTCTCGCCTCAAGGGAAAGATTGCTGGTGGCATTAACTCTACTTTCCTGGTACTTATTCCGAAGGAAAGCAACCCAATTTCCTATAATGACTTTCGACCGATTGCCCTGTGTAACCTTATCTATAAGGTCATTGCTAAAGTCATCTCAAATCGCATCAAGCCATATCTAGGGAAGAGTCTTTCGGAAGGACAGCTTGGTTTTCAAAAATGAGAGGGGGCTCCGACAGGGATGCCCACTCTCCCCTTACCTCTTTATCCTGATTATGGAGGGCCTTAGTCTCCTTATCACACAAAGCTACAATTCTCACCATATATCTGGCATAAAGGTTTCAAAGTCTATTAATATCTTCCTCCTTATGTTTGTGGATGATGTACTCATCCTGACAAAAGCAGACTTTGCTGAATGGCTAGTTATACAGGATATTCTCAGCCTTTTCTGCTCGGTTCCAGGATTATCCATCAACTACTCGAAGTGCACAGCCCACTACTGGGGACTCTCAGCCCCTGATCTTCTCCGATTCAAGGATCACCTTCCCTTCTCCTTCCTTGATCTAAAGGAGGGGTTCAGGTACCTTGGGTACCAGCTGAAACTGGGAGCTACTCTCTCGGAGGACTGGCGCTGGTTAGTTGCAACATTTGAAAGAAAAATTGATTTTTGGTGCAATAAGTGGCTGTCCATGGGGGGCAGGTACATCCTGATTAAAACAATGCTGGAAAGTCTTGCCGTATTCTGGATGACCCTTGAGCGGGTTCCAAAAAAAGTCATCCATATTCTCCGCAGACTTGCCTTCAATTTTTTGTGGAATGGATAGGCCTGTAGACGACGAATTCATCTCTGCGATTGGGAAACGCTCTCCAAACCCCGAAGAGTGGGGGGTTGGGGTCTAAAGAACCTCTTTATTTTAAACACTACCCTCCTTGCTAGATCATTTTGGCGAGCAACAACTCAGGAGTGTATTTGGCACCGAATCATTGCAGACAAGTACATGGGCTCCTTACCGTTTAGTGCTTGGATACGAAAGTCTTCACTAAAGAAAAAGTGGGCTTCCCCCTTCTGGAAAGGCCTGGTTGCCGCTTCGCCTGTGATCCTCCACTGGCTTCGATGGAAGCCTGGATCTGGTAAGGAGATTTCATTGGGGAAAGATTTGATCCTCGGGCTGGAGGATAGTTCCCTCCTCTCACCTTCTATTTGTCTACATCTCCGCTCATTGAATTTATTGACCCTAGATCGAGTTCAAATACCGACTAGAGATCACACTATGCCGGATTTCTGGCTGGATTGCAGGGACTTGTCATTTAGTGGACAGTGGGCGGCTGAGTGGCCTCGTTTTACTCTTTCTCTCAGAAGCGCAGGTGTCTCCTTAACTGATATGCCAGATACACTGCTGTGGGCGGGAGGGGATGCCACGGGTATTCTCTCGGTAAGAAACCTCTACACGACCCTCCTCTATCAAAACTTACATTGTGTTGACTCCTCCTGGTTCTTCCAGATCTGGAACTGGTCTATCCCGCTCAAGATCAAACTATTTCTCTAGCTCGTAGGGAAGGAGAAGATCCTAACCTGGGATTCACTCCATCGACGTGGTTGGAAAGGGCCTAGTATCTGCCTATTATGCCGCCAGGCTCCAGAAGACGTTCATCACCTATTTGTCCACTGTATCTTTGCGAGGGAGGTCTGGACCTATCTCCTTAACCATTTCTCACTCCCTTTCACCTGGCAAAGTGACTCCCTCTCTGACTGTTTTCAATTGTGGACCTCCCAAAGATCTCCTCCTTATTGCCTGGCAGCCCATGTCTGCTGGCAACTATGGCTCACAAGGAACAGTGCGACCTTTGAGGATCGGACTCCATCCCTGCATTCTGTTGTACACAGTGTACTGTCCACCTTCCACTGGAAACTATCTAGGGACATACCACATTTTCATAAAGCTCCAGATTTTAAGCTGCCAGAAGGTTATACACTCGCCTGCTTTGATGGTGCTGCGCAGGTTACTGGTCGTTGTGGCGCGGGAGGTATCTTCAAATCTCACCAATCAAGGATTACTAAATGGTATTTTAGCTGCGGTGAGGGCTCGAACACAAAAGCAGAGCTCATGGGGCTCTGGACCACACTTTTCTTAGCTTCCTTGTGGTCTATCAAATTCATGATTGTTCTGGGTGACTTGCGTGTTGTTATTGATTGGATTAACCAAAAATCCAATCTGCGCTCCGTCCACATTGAAGGTTGGAAACATAAAACACAGGAGCTGTCAAAGCACTTTTCAGATATCAGGTTTCATCATTTTTCCAGATCCTTCAACAGTGAAGCAGACGCACTATCTAAGAAAGCACTAAGTGCCGAGGTCGGTAGACTCTCCATCTTTCACTCTGACAGTGGAATTGATAGCTCTACGACTTGCATTAGTATCTTCTGAAAGTTCCATGTCCGTTTTTTGTAAGGATGCGATCATTTGGATTGCCTGAGGTTGATGACACGACTGGATACAGAGCGCAATTGAATTTCTTGAACATGCTTTCTGTCCATTTGGGTTGGATCGATTCTGGGTTGCCTGTGGTAGAAGACAGGTCTCTGATCAGTGTTAGGCCGGTGTCCTGCGAGACCCATTGACTGTTTCCCATCCTATTCTTGGCGAATTTATTGTATCATCCGCTAACTGACTGCTTGGCTCATGGACAGTGAAAAAATGCATGCCGCTGACATACTGTAAATGGATTTATATCAATTATAAATTTGAGTAATTTTTCTTTGGAAAAAAGTGTGTCACTTTAATTAATTGATTAAAAAACTAAGAGGGCTGAGCATGTTTTATGCCTATTTTTTAATCAATTAAATAAAGTGAATCTTTAATTAAATCATTTAATAAAGGTGGGAAAGTGAGTGTGTTAGAAAATGGGTAGAGTTTAAGGGAGTTACCTAGATTTAGGGGAGAATAAAGGGGGCAAATGTTTTTAATTAAATAAAGTTATCTTTTAATTTAATAATAAAATAAAGTACCATTTTAATTTAATAAAGGTAGGATAAAGGTGTTAAGTGAATGGGGTTAGGATAAATGTGAGGGAGGGTATAATGGAAAGGGGAAGTGGGTTTACGATTATGATGGAATAGGGTTAGAGGGTTAAGAGGTATAGGTAAAAATGGTTTAGGGACTACATGGAAAGTGTTTTTATAGTGGGTGAAGAAGAATTAGTGGGAAAAGCTAGCCTATTTGGCTAAACTTTCTCCATGGAAGTGTCACTTCATCTTATGTGTCTTTGGTCAAATGATGCCACGTAGATGCCACATCACTCCAAAACTTAGCCACTTGTCAGAATCTGATCTCGCCACTTACCATTGTTGGAGATCACTGGGTGTGATAAATATAACAGTTGCTAAAAATATCCATCTGGTCCCAAAATTTTGAAAATTGTTGAAACTAACCCAAACTTTCCACAAATGCTCGGTATGACTGGGGGAGCACCATCATGTGTCTATTGCTAAAAATAGACATTGCTAAAAATAGAAAGTCCTCGCATGTCCATGATATTATACTCATTGAATTTGATTTTCTGCAAGGAATCCGAATCCAAAATCGGAATCGACATGTGTGCCCTGGTACTCAACCTACTAAAAATAGAAAGTTGTCCGAATGCCCTTGACTTTATACTCATTGATCTCGTCTTCCTGCAAGGGATCCGAATATGAAATCATAATTAACATGCGAGCCCTAGTGCTTGACCTGCTAAAAATAACAATCTAGGCCACATCATCTTCAAAAAAGGTCCAAAAAAAACTCTGGATGTCTCAAGGATCAATACTGCGTTCTCATAATCTGAATTTGGAGCCTAGAGAAAAACACGCTAAAAATAGAAATCTTCAGCAAGTTGCACAGAAAAGTGTCATCGGGCATAGAATCCTGCAAGGACTCATACTGTATGCTCTTAACTGCCCCAAAATGCTAGGAGACCCACTCAAACCGTGCCTCCTAAAAAGTAGCAACACACGTATACATCTCTCTCTCACAAATGCATGGAAACCAAGTAGACTGTGACTCTTGAACTAAGCAACCCTATATTGATCATGTACCTGCCTCATGTGTGAAACAACCTCCTGCTCAACATAAGTGCTAAAAACCCTGGAAAAATCTCAGTGTGCCAACCAAAGTGATACACGCTGATTCTTAACCCTCAATACTTTCAAGGGTGAAAATCTAGGGGTTAACAGGGCCCTAGATCACAACTAGGGTCTTTTCCATCCTTTCGGAGAATGGTTCTTGCAGTTGCATTAATTTTAACTATTAAAATATTCGATGTGCTCATTTAACCATAAAAAATATCACAATATTATCACCCAACCATAGGCACGCAACCACCCCCGAGCGCCATAATCTTTGCTAGATAGAATGATTATGGAAGAAGTACTATAACCAACAAATAACCAAGAGAGTGCATCTTTCTCCAAAGATAACGCACTAGACATAAAGTCCCAAAACCACAGAACAAGAACAATACTCAACTGCAACAGTTGCAGTTGCACTTACCAAGAATATCAGAATTCCACCAAGAATGTCACCAAGAATATCACCAAGAATACCACCAAGAGATACTAGAAGGCAAGGTGGATATCTTAGGCTAGATAGCGCTAGAGAGAGAGACCAAGAATAACCCCAAAAGATCCATCTTCCATTCTTGCAACTGCAACTCCAAACCTGTGCTATACTTGAGAGAGTGAGTGAAGTGAGTGAGTACAAATGAGCTCAAGTGCCTCCTATTTATAGTGCTCCTTGTCACATGTCTAGGTTGACTTCTCTTTCTGGAGGGTAATACTTAATTATCATTTGTTCTACTGAGCTGATTCGTCTTCTAGGGTTTTTACACATCTGTTTAGGGTTTCTATTGCTTCAAGAATATTCTATTCTAGCCAAATGTTACACATGGAGTTTAATACCTCCCACAACTACCATAATATCAATAGTTGACACATTCAATCTTGAACTACAATTACACATTGCTCAAGTTAGCATATACTTAAGGTACTTGAAACTAGTAAGATCCAAACTTGCTCTGATTAGGTTTAGGTGGATAGATGCACTAAATTGTTTTTTAGTCTCTTGAGAAAAAGTACAAGGCATACAATATTTTCTCCCTTGAAATTAAATAGGCAACCTAATAAGACACCAAGAGTCCTAATGAATTTGTTGAACAATACAAGCTACTTGGTACTTGAATGATCCCACTCTTATTAGAATTTACAATGAAGACCTCAAAGTTGATGTTGATGCTTGTTAGTGGTGATCTTGAATTGATCTCAGATTGGAAACCAATCATTTTGTTGATAGGGGCTTACAAAATTCTTGTTAAATCCTAGCTCTAAGAACACAATTTATTTCAACAATTTTTTTTGGAGAGACCTACATGAATTAATGTCATCAGAGCTTCAAACCATTTAAGCTTAGTGAATCATCAATATTAATAATTATTGCCAACTTATTGTTACGAGGAAAATCTCTCTATGGCTAGGGTGAACCACAACAGACAGGAGTGACTGTAGAAATCGACTCAATTCCAACATATGCTATATAAATTAATGTGCAAAGGAGGTAAGAAAGAGGCCTACCTCGTCCAAACGTTTGATGATGTCCACCGTTGAACACTTTGGCCCAAAACTTTATACCTGCAACAAGTTCTCAACAAACAAGCACAACAAGCATATAGTGATAATATAACATGTTAGCACATTAGATAGCATAATCCATTAATATTCAAAACAAACATGCCCAATATGGATCATAACACATATATTTGCAAGATATCAATTGGACGAGAAATGAGTATTTCTATTAATAAATGATCAGCAGAAGTGAAAATATTACAGACCTCCGTATCAACACGATTCAGAACCGAGAAACTGAGTTCCTTCCAACTGGGTCTCCACCACTTCAATCCTCCACAAAAGGAAAGCTTATATAAGGGAGACAAAGGGGTTCTCCATCAATAAGTGAAGAGCTTGGGAGCTGAACATTGTGTCCAGACTTAAAGGACAAAGGGATGCAGACTCAATAATGAAGTAATAATTTCTCCAGAGTAACTTTTCTCTCAAAGTTGAATTCTCTCCTTTCTTCCATAGCTCAGAATTGGCTTCTTTATAGCTTTCAAAATGCAATTGAAAGGCCGAGTCGGAACATTTCTAGTATATGGAAGGTCAAGGATCAGAGATCTTTTGTCGTGACATGGAAACCCAACATTTATTTTTGATTTTTTGGCACAAATCTCGATGTACGCAGGCTGTAGTGGAGCAGCCAGTGTATACACATGCTGTATAATTTGCAAGGTGCGTACAAATGGAAAAATATTTTCTCTGTATTCATTAATCAGGGAAAGTAAGTCTGCATAGAGAGATGGAGTAAGGCTCTCTCTTCAAGATTGCATAGGGTGAGGCAAATCTTGTTCTAACACTTACCATTCTTGGGTGAGAGAGATATTGCATATAACCCCAAAAGATATATTTCTCAACACTTCATTGTCTCTAAACTAATTTCTTTTTTTATGAGCTCATCAATGGACTTGAACAAAGTGATATTATTGGAGTGGGACTTACTTTGACACTCTACTAGTAGTTTTAAAAGGGATGGAATGGGTGAGAACCTTTGGTCAAGCAATCCTATTAAAGAAAATAGAATTTGAAAAATCTTACGACAAAGTTGAGTGGCATTTTGTTATTTCTATACTTGGAGCAATTGGCTTTGAGCCCAAATTCATCAAAACAATCTCTAAGTTGTTTGTTGCTGCATAAACGAAAATAAATTGGAACATATTTTCCCTCTAATGCCTTTGCTCTTTACAAATCTATTAGACAACATTGCATGTCAGTCTTGTCACTCTTCGTGTTGGTGGTTGATGCCTAGGTCAACAATTGATCACGACCATTTTCTTGTTTTCTCTTTTCTTACAATTCAAAATTGGATGAGGGCATTGTGATAAACACTATGGATAAAATCAATTTGTTTTGAGATTCTTCTTGTCTTAAGATTGAGTGCATAATTTTTTTTCACTACGCACAAAACACTTAAGATCTCCCTCCTTGGTCAACACAAAATCAATGGTCTTTGGTCAAAAGAGAATAATTTTCAGATCCCTTGGCATCGCTTTTGGCTTTCAATCTTCTTTTGTTAATGTGGAATTATGTGTTAGCCAAAATGACTAAGAGGCTAGATTATTGGCAAACCAAATCTATGAACCTTGTTTCTAAGTTTCAAGTGTATACTAAAATTTTGGTTGTGTTACCACACAATCTCACATCCAAAGATGTAAAGTCCAACACCTAGGTGAATACTTGTGGAACTAAAAGGTTGGCCACTATCACCTCACCAACACTCCTTTGCACTTTTGACAAAGGAAGGACCTAATTCAAGGGGGGATTCCCTATGGTTGCTAGGCTCACTTATTGTATTAGGGAGTGGGAGTAAAGGAGCTTGACAACAAATACAACATAAACAAAATGGAAAAGTTTAAAAGGTTGGGGAGATTGATGAAAGGAATATAGTGCCTTATTGCTTAGGGCATTGAGTTATGGATGCAATCTACGAGGGCGTTCCAAAAATATTAGGGGCTACAAATAGACAATATGACTTTATAGCATGCCTAACTTAGTAAACAAGAGACTACAAGGTAAGAAGGGAAGAGACTCACAATAGCAGCTCCTCAACCAAACTAGACATAGGAGAGGTTAAGCATTCACTCACCATAAGAGGGCTTAAAACATCCTTTCTCAAAGGAAATGGGAAAACTTTTGCCCACAACAGATGCATATGGTTTTAAATCCTCCTCTTCAAGATTGAATACTCCTTGATTTATCTTTGTCACTCTCTACTTGCAATCACAAGTATACTAGAGGTGCACCTAGAACATTGCTTCACATAATTGATTGTACAAGCATAAAATTACAACATAAATTAAAGAATTTTAACTTACTCCATAAGCTTGGAGCAACTTGCTCACAAGTTCTTCCTTTCCAAAATTTCCCATTGCAAATGGAGAGAGAAAATTCTTATATAGATTTGAGCTCTAACTCATCTACAATAAAATATTATTTTCCTCATGAGGCTCTCCAAGGAAAATACTAAAACATTTACAATAACAACCTAAGTGGGAAAATTAGCTCAAAAGGCCCATAGAAAACCACTTAGATACAATTTTCTAGATGATTATAATGCCACAGATCACCTTCTTGCAACTTCTAGTTCATTCAAAGGAAAAATCTAAGTGCCATTTGT
Source organism: Picea engelmannii (assembly GCA_009831015.1). NCBI lineage: Eukaryota > Viridiplantae > Streptophyta > Pinopsida > Pinales > Pinaceae > Picea > Picea engelmannii. Next base: position 782 of record ML814003.1, on the reverse strand, counting down.
CCTCATGTGCAATGTGCTCTCTAATAAACAATTTCTTCGGTCAATGAGTAGGGAAAATTTCAAAGTGTGTGCATGATCACTGAGTGTAAAGCTTCATGATGAGGGCGTTTTCTAGAAAATAACTACCTCCAAATAATAATATTGAAATAATAATATTTCTCGAGTTAGGCGAATTTCCAAGAAAATGAGTAGTTTTTCATGTGTAAAGCTCAAAAGGAGGATGCTCTTCTAAATATGTCACGTGTCTTCATTAGTTATCTCCTTCTAGAAGTCTCCTAGCACAAATAACATAAAATAGCTATCTTTAGCTTGTGTGCTCTAGGAACTTGAGTTTCCTCGACTATTTGATTGGAATAATCCAATAAAATGATCTCCTTAGCTTGTGCGGCCTGGGTTCTTGTGCTTTTGTGGACAACTTTGAATAAAAAATAACCTTGAAGTGCACCTTGTGTTAGATTTTCATTAGTTATGTTAACATTAGATTTACCATAACATTTTTATCTTCTTTTAACATTCAATAATCAAACACTGAAACATATAAGAAACAAATAAACAAGAACAAGAGGACACAAATATTTATCCTGGGAAAACCCCAAACTCGGGGAAAAACCCAACCAACGTTTCTTAGAGAGAATATTCCAATGCAACCATGAACATTCTCTAATCGCAAAAGAAAACCAACAATGAAGAACCAAATACTTATCTCTTCTTCTTGTCAAACCCTAGCAAGGGTAGACAATTGGGTCACCACAGAACTGGCGCAAGATAGGCACATCACTAGC
>ML814002.1:84669-98511 GCA_009831015.1 Picea engelmannii | reverse complement strand
GTCCAAGGTATCATGGTATGTGTCATGTTTGATCATTATAACCTTCTTATATATGCATTAGGTTCCTTTCATTTCTGATGACTGCTTGGATCTTACACTAATCCACTTGACCATTGTTGGGGTGATTGATGGGGTGACTTAGGAAGTTGGTGTTCATGGGTTTTGGTTAGCCACCAAGGGGGATTTGTAGAGCCATCGTCCGCTCCCACCATTTTGTCATTTTACATCTTATCTCCCGCACATCCATCCCATTCCCCTAGTCCGGCCATTAGGATGACCTTTGAGGGTTACACTTTGTCTTGTGGGAAGAAGGGGCTAAAGGCCCAGGGGTTAAAAGCAGCTGGTAAAAGATAAAAGCCATAGGAAATAAAACCTAGAGATGCTTCGCCCAGGGGATCCCCGAGAAGGCAATAAAAGACCTCTCGATAAGAAACTGAAGGGACCCTAAGAAAAATAATAAAAACAAGATCTAACCAAGAGGATGGGAGGTCTCATCACGAGCCGGCCCATTATGTTCATAGGTATTCAGCAGCATGACGTTTCCATCATCTGGTCACCACGCCAGGGCAGTGACCTTTGGTTGCATGGCCAAGGGAAAGGGGGTCTCATCACGAGCCAGTCTTATCATCTCTGCGAAGATACCAGTGGGTAACAATGTCAGCTCTGGTCACCAAGCCAAGGCAGTGTCCTCTGGTCAGACCTTGAAATAAATAAGAAAGAAAAGAAATAATTAAAAAGATAAAGGCAATAAAGGGTTTGGAAAAAATGCATCCATGACGGATACAACTTGCCTCCTACAAAGGAACCCACAGACAACACCTGCCCTTGGTCTTACTGTGACTAGACATCCCTAAAAACCATATCACCTCATAAAACATGGCTTGAATAATCTTCCGAGGAAAATTTCCTTATCTTGTGGGTATTAGCCAAATAGGTTATTTTGTCGGTTGCTTCAGCTTTGTATAGTAGATCTGTGTAATGTCTTTGAGCTCTTAGATGATATGCTAGGAATCTCATGCACGTATTTGATAAATTTAATGATGAAATATGATTGACATTGCTATGATCCCAAGGACTGATGAGCCCATCGAGGGCGTAGTCTTTGATGTGCAGGACCATACCTGGCGGACAGGTACACATGGGGATATGATTAGTTTGGACCTCCATGGGGCTGAAGAGCCCATCGGATGGTTGTTGGGATGGCAGAGGCAGGACAACGTGGTGAAGAGCCCTTGCATGAAGAAGAAGAAGGACGTCCTTACCCAGGACGCTTTGGCAGAGCTTGGCCTAGGGGGATCACCCACTGCAGATGAGATGATGGCTTTTGATGGACAGGACGCCACCCAGTGCAGGCTGGACATTTTCTGGAGCATGTGGCAGTGTGCTGGGATTATTTGGCACATGTGGCAGGTTGCAGGAGCCCCAGGGGGGCCAACGTTTTTCTTCTTGGATGCTGATCTTGCCCAAAAAGGGCCAAGGTTTCCCTCAGAGGGGCCTGACGTCTCCCTTTTAGCTCATAATTTTGACATTTTAGCATTTAATGTGACAAACAATGTAATATTGTTAAGTCAGCCTTGTCGGCTCTTTTAATGACCTATTTTTGTAATTAAAATTCATTTGGATGATATAAATAGAGGACGTTGAGCCTCATTTTGAAGAACACAACTCACTCTCTTGTGAGAGGATTGCTTTTAGTCTTTTGTTTTTGTATTTGGCTCTTGGAGTTGAGGCGCTACACTTGAGGTGGATCATCTTTGGCATGTTATGGTGTTTCTTATCATTGGAAGGTTTACAACTAGGGTTTGATTAGCTCTTCATTGATTTGTAAGTATATTTTGCATGCAAAACTTCTTGATTGAATGGTTGTAGGTTGAATATCTTACTTTTATGGTTACATTGTTGCTATTTTGCTTAATCATTGAAACCCTAGGGAGCAAGCACACAAGTAGGTTCTTGCTTCATGTCCCCATGATAGGAAATTTGTTTAGCCATATGATTAAGAAAAATATAGCCTAGCCATTGCTACACTGATTTTTCTTTTTCTGAGTTAGTTTCTTGACATAAATTGAAGAAGGAAGACGTCCTAGGCCTAATTAAATTTACACCTAGGGTTTTGACCTTTAGGGTTTGTAAAGCTTTGGCCCTACAACACTTTTTAGCCCTAGATTTATGTTTTGAAGCTAGTCGTTTTGCCAAAGAGTTTTACTGAAAGAGGGTGGAGCATGAGGCCTTTCTTAAGCAACATCGGAATGAGCCTCCTCCCCTTAGGGTTTTGACTTCATGGCCCTGCCATTGCAGCACCATTAAGCCTAACTCTTTCGTCCTTAGATTTAGATCCTTCCAAGCCTTTAGCCTTACTCCTTGACTCCATTTACCCTAAGGCACTAGTCTAAGAATGCAATGTTGAGCCTTTTTGTGTGAAAACAATCTTCCAAACTCCTAGAAATTGAAACCCTAACTAACCCTAGCGACTTACTAACCCTAATTTATTGATGACATCTTGCCTCTTTTGAACTTTTGCTTGGTATTAAAGTTGCGGCTAGGTCATCCATTGATAGACATTGAAGTGTTGAATATATTCATTGGTTTATTTTGCAAAACGTCCACCTCTTTGCCTACCAAAACTAACCCAGAATAGGGCTGACGTCACCCTTAGTAGGTTTGACGCAACAACATTATATATATGAGCATATTTAATGCGTTGTGATAATACAAGGATTGATTTTGTACATTTAAATGCCAGTATCATTTTGTATTTATTGTAGAAGTAATGTTATAAACCATTGCCTTCATTGCAATCATTGACTTCGTCAATAATTACATTTATTATTGCTCATATATATTAAAGATAGTCATTAACAATTGAAGTACTAGCCACTGTGGCATATTTTAGCTTTATTGTTGCCTTGTCTCGCAAACAGGTGCCCTTTTCAGTGGAATACCTTCATTTTGACTATCCCTCTTGGCAGTAATCTGTGAAGGGAAAGCCCACTTTGACCCTTGAGCCTTAATCCTTTGATCCCTTTTCCTTCAAAACCCCAGATTACTAGGGATGTCTCCCTTGGGATTAGCCACCCTGAATAGAAAGAGCTCCCCATCGAGGTGACAGTGGGTGGTGAAGCTCCTGTTATGCCAGTTTGACTCTTGCCTTCAAGCTACTAAACCTATCCTACAAACTGAGCAATAACAGAGCCGACCTATACCCTTTACATAACAATTAGGGTTACAGGTAGGTTTGACTCTTAAACAATATATAGCAAGGGATATGATACACCCACTAGTGCTCATCCACTAGGGGCACATCCATAGGGATGTCATATCTCTGACTCACTACATTACACATGAACCATATCTTTACATGTTCACCTGTGCTCGTCCACATGCACGTCCACTCTACATATCTTATTTCCCACTGCCTCACACATGAGAATCATATGGAGTTTTCTCGTCAACTCTGTTGCTTAGAGGAGGCTAATACATCATCTTCATTTATGTTCACGTGATGATGCACCCAACACTTTGGGATTTCACATGTTCACCTTGTGCTTAGCCACATCCACGTCTAACTCAATAGATCGCCTTTCCCACTGGATAATCATCTGGAGTTGTTCTCAACTCTCTGAATGGAGGAGGTCATCTCTACATTCCAACTTTGTTTCAGGCATGAACCATGTACCCTTCTTAGGGGCTTTCTCTCAGGTTTGTAAGCTGAGAGAAAGACTCACATAGTTGCAATGATCCACATCTCACATGTTTGTAAGCTGGAGAATGTCTCACATAGCTGCAATCATCAACAAAGACAACCTTTCTCAATAGCGAGATTGAGGAAGAGGTGTATATCAAGCAACCAAATGGTTTTATGATTCATGGGAAGGAATCCCATGTTTGCAGGTTGAAGAAGGCCTGTATGGACTCAAACAGGCACCTCGTGCTTGGTATGTGAGGATTGATTGATACCTATTGAGTTTGGGTTTTAGCAAGAGTGTTTCTTAAACCAACTTTTACTATAATATTGTTGATGGTAAGTCCATGATTTTCATTCTGTACGTTGATGATTTATTTCTCATCGAAGCAGAGCATCTCATTACTTGGTGCAAGCATGAGTTGGCTTCTAAATTTGAGATGAAGGATCTCAGAATAATGCATTACTTCTTGGGACTTGAGGTATGGCAAAGAACTGATGAGATCTTCCTGAGTCAAGGGAAGTACACAGTTGAGATATTGAGGTGATTTGGATGATGGACTGTGAGTCCATAACCACACCGATGGTGACGAATTTGAAGAAACTGAGTGAGTCTTCTTCCGATTCAGAGTTGATTGATCCGACTATGTACCAAAAACTGATTTGATCATTGATGTATTTGGTTAAAACCAAAATGGATATTTTCTATCTAGTGAGTGCACTTAGCCAGTTCATGAGTCAACCGAGGCAGATACATTAGGTGGCTACGAAGCATGTGTTGAGATATCTGCGAGACATAGTTGGATATGGCCTGAGACATGCTTCTAGTGTTGACATGAGACTGCAGGGATATGCTGATTCAGATTGGGCAGAGAGCACAGTTGACAGGAAGAGCACCTTAGGGTGTTGCTTCAATTCTGGATCTGCCGTGGTTTCCTGGTGTAGCAGGAAACAAACTTCGATGGCTTTGAGTACCACAAAAATCGAGTATATTGCAGTATGTATGGTAGTATGCGAAGCAATGTGCCTTCAGAACCTCCTTGCAGGATTCTCTGATCAGATATTGTATCCCACCGTGATTCATTACATTCAAGATATGGTGCAGAGGAAGACAGTAGTAGTGGAGTACCTTCCTATAGATGAGAAGATTGTAGATGTTCTCATCGAGCCTCTTGCCAAGTCAAAGTTCAAGTACTTTTGTGATAAAATTGGAGAGGAATTCCCCTGTCGTTAAGAGGGAGTATTGATGATTGCAGCTCTGTGAGACATTCTTCTGTGATGATACTCCTTGATGGATTGAGTTGAGTATGACACTTATCAATGGAATGATAAGTTATATTGGGCTGGTGCCCAGGGAACTTTAGGTTGTAACCCATGTGGTTGAGATATCTCTTCAGGTCTTCTCCCTAGAGTAGTTGGTTGGGTCGACCTGTGAGGAAACTCTCTAGATCTTCTCCCTAGGGCAATGGGTTGGGAGTGTGTTGTGCCTTCTCCCTATCTTCTCCCCGATGGACTAAGCTGGGTCGACCTGTGACAGGTCTTCTCCTCAGTTGTGCTGGGTTGGTTTGACCCGAGACAAGTATTCTCCCTAGGTGGATGGGATGGGTCGATCTGTAGGGACGCCCTTGATCTTCTCCCCATATTGGGCTGGGTCGACTTGGAGAACGCTCCTCTGAGACAGAGTTGAGCATAACACTTGTCAGAGTAGTGACAAGTTGTCCTGGGGTGGCACCCAACGTCCCATGGGAGTAGACCATGAGGACACGTCCCTTAGGAGTTGACCAAGTGGACACGTCATGGGAGAGTAGGTCCTTGACGATGCACTACGGGCGAGTAGGTCCTAGTGTATTCTAGTGGTGATCAGGCCCTGGAAAAGGTCCACATTGGGTTTAGCCATGTGCAACGTGATGATGCTACCAATAGCATGGTCTGCGTGACCATGGCATGGTCGAAGGACCATGACATAGCCTGTGAGGCTATGAGGATCAGAGGAAAAACATCATGGAGAATACCTCTCTAGCTAAGAGGGAGTGTTGATGTTTCTGGTATTGAAATATTGTAACTGCAAAGAGTATTCTATTTATTATCGAGTCATTTACTTATAGATCAATCCCCTTTTGTGGATTGATCATGTCAGGGCTTATGTATGACCAAATCCCCTTTTGTTGATTGGTTAAAACCTAATTATATCATGCTAATTAAGAAGTCATCCCCCAGTCCTAATTAAAGTGGTTATAACCACTAAGTGAAGAGGTCGACCCTCCTTGATGAAGAGACAACTCCCTAGCGCTTGCCAACTAGTATAAATAAGTGAGGACTGTTCCTCATTTGTTCACTCTGTCAAGTCACTCATCTAGTGCACACGTTTGAAGGAAGTTGTAGTTGCCGGAAGAAGAAGAAGAGAGAGAGACACATTGCTCAGTATTAGATATTCTCTAGTGTTTTGGGTTGTTGTCTTGGCATTGTATTGGCTATCTATATTAAGGAAGTTTTTGTTGGGTTTTCTCTCCCATGAGGGTTTCCCAGGATAAATGTTGTGTATCTTGTGATTGTGTTTCTCTCACTGATCTTACCTGTTAGCACCGCCATTTTTATTTTCAATTAGAGTCGTTTTTAGTCGAGTTATGGCTCGTGTGTCAAAGCATGTGAGGTCAGGTACCGAACAACAAAAGGGTCAAAGTCAACAAGTGGCCAATTGGCCCTTGGAGTCGGGAGGGGATTTTAGAGTTGAAACATGTGTAAATAGTACGAGTCTGTTCCCGAAGAGTCGGGTCCTGTCAAAAAGGGAGTTTCTACGTGCCCCAGGTCGAGGCAAGTTGTTAATAGAAGTCACGTCGGCAAGTGCATCAACCATCATCAACTCATTATGAAGGCTGGAAGAATGAAAAATCGCGACATTCATATCACGTATGCCTTGCAACCCTTATCTACTGTACTTTACACGTGTGGATGTGCTATGGAAAACCTGTAGTTGGTTTCGAAACATCTAGTTGCCATGAATTCAGTGTTCCTTGGCACGATTCCACCTCTCTCTTACTCTATTATAAATTCCATATGTTCTGCACACATTCTATTCACAAATCAGGCTTATGCATTGTGCGTAGCTTTCTCTCGCAATCACAGGTTGAGAAGGATAATTGCCTTGGGCCCGTGCCTAATCTGCCGCGTGCAAGATAAATACGATTTGTGCCATAGCAACCTCCCAAAGCATAAGGAGGAGCGCGCGAAGCAGCAGAGGCGATGGGCTTGAGCCCCATACCTTAATGTTGATAAATGAAGAACCGAAGGTTAGAGCATCCTTCGAAGAATTTGGGTGCATGGCCTTTTGCACGAAAATTCAAGGATTCAATATAAGGCTAGCCGAGTAGTTCGCTCTCAGTTTCGATGGATCGCGGTGATATCTGGTGTCATTTTTTAGGTAACCGAGGAAACTGTGTCAACCGCAATAGAGATCCCTCCATGTGATGAGAGATGGTTTAAGGGCATGCCTTTGGAAACACAATGTTATGAAGATTTCATCATATGGAATTGTCAAGGATGGAAGGTCGAGGCAGGCGTCCCGAGCAGATACTTGCAAGAACCTTTCCAAAAACCGCTTAGAGTAATCATGAAATATTTTACCTGTGAAGGGAGGTTTGACAGGATACATTTGCATCACATTAGATTTTTGATGCACTTCATAGGGAGGAGACCATTGAATCTACCCTTTTTCCTACACCAGATTCTTCGAGAGATGGCAAGCAGTGCGCAAGCCGAAGTGGATAAATCGAAAAGGAAACTCTCTCATGTCTCGCTTATTAAGTTTTTGATAGTTGAAGAGTTAAGATGATTGGGGAGCAACTGGGATTCATTCTTGCTCACAGTGGGCATCCCCAAGGATCCAAAAGGAGATCTCTCTCTATCCGCAAAAAAGGTAATACCACACCGTGCAGAGGTTGGAGTGGAAAATACTGCGCAGGAAGGAAAGATGTCGGAATCCCTGTCCCCCCAGCAAGAAATACCCCGGAGAAGGGGCATGCCAAAGAAGAACAAGGAAACTGGGGAAGCTCGAGTCCCAAGTGAACCACACGCAAGGTCAGCTATTGAAGAATTACTTATGCACGTTATTTGGCTGGAACCTGTCGAAGGTACGAGTTGAGAAAACCGGAGTGGAACAAGGAAGACATATATCGAAGGAGAAAGATGTTCGAGGGCCGTCCCAGTAGTTGAAACAGACGCAGATCACCATTGTCGAACTTTACTAGGAAAATAAGGAATTGAGACGACAGTTAGCCGCAAAGACCCTTGAAGTGTCAGTATGACAAGGCCTCGAAAGAAACGTGGCGTGGATCAAGAGACAACTCAGAGATGCGCAATATACAATTGTAAAGCCGTGTGAAAAACAGAGGTTGTTGGAAGAAAGGAAGGCGAAGCATCTTAGAGAATGTGAAACGACTGGGCAAAAAGTCTGCGTAGACCTTGCCAACGCGCAGAAAAGGCATGATTAAATAACTTCATTTTTTGTATTCTCAAACTTGGCATGGATCTCAACAGTTTTGGAGAAAGCATTGCCTTGGGGTGGTTTTGTCAATTTGGTAATGATTGCGACAATCAACAGTCACTTGCCGCGTATGCACCTTAGCAAATGAGCAAGCGGTTGAAATTAGAATCGTTATAGTGGATGGCGGAAATCTGACAGAGCACTTGATCATTCCGATATCCTGTCAAAGGGAGGCAATGACACATCACTCTCCCCCATGACAAAACCTTGCAAATAACCGAACCCTCGTGGCGGAGACAAGCGGTCGTGGTGCAACCAAACACAATTGCTTTCTATTTTTGGAAAGAGGTCATAGGAAAGGTCATTGAACAAAAGATGACTAGCTTCCTAGATTTTAGGCATAGTAGCTAGAGAGAAGGGCAGCCCAAGCAACGCCCTTGCCTATATATTTTATCTTTTCAATGTAAGCCAGGTTGGTTGGCAAACGAATGTAGACAATGTCTATTGAATGTAGTTTGAGTTCGATCGAAATTTAATGCAAAAGTCCTGAAGTTTTGACGAAAAAATTCTAATTGTGGTAGTTGGATGTATTGTTTCATTTCTTTGCGTACGCATTTCCTGTATTCGTTATTCATATCTATTTCTGACTAAATAGGAATGTATTTTCGAACCTGGGATTCACTGCGTAGTGCCCTGGGATTCATAGCATTTAGACAAACCGTTTTCCTCTAAGTTAACTCTGAATTCATCCTCAATGGTGCTCCGAGTTTCTTTCATATGTTTTTCTCCCACCACGCACAACGATTTTTCACTGAAGACTGTTGCTCACTTAGCCTTTATCCTCTCAAGTTCAGTCACCGAGTCATTTGTTTCGATTGTTTTCTCGAACTGACTCCATAGCCCAAGGTATTACTTTCTTGTGCCAAGATAACCAGAACTTATTATTTCAAAGGTGTTAAATCTAGTCGATAACTCAAAGACATATCCTGTGCGGAGACAAAGTCTCCCGAGAGAGCCCTCTCCAGGTCTGAAAGGCTAGTTTCAGATTTCAAAGTTGGTTTGTAGTTTGCCTCTGTCATTCGTTTCTCAGCTGGATGAAGTTTACAAAGAGCTAACATTCTGGCACCGTTGTCGGGATGAAATTGAATAAATTTTCCCTGGGAGAATGACTAAAGTTATAGTTTTGACCCCTGAGGGTAACAAAGGGACAAACATCTCTGTTGGCTGAAACCTTTATTCTGGCAACTCCAGTCGAAAAGACCAATAGCACCAAGTAACGTGACTAAGGAATCCTGGCTCCGAAGACGATCTATACCAGAGCGAATCTTGATCCAAACCCTGTAGATCCTGTGTGTGATCCTAACAAACTTTTGCGCAAGACTAGAGAGCAAGCACCGAACCCGTTCTATTACCTAGATAGAATCTTGTCCTTACCCAAAGATGATGCACAAAGCATTGACGACCTTGAGTTTGATGCATTATTTGAGCAAAACTTGTTCATCTCTAAGTTGGAAACCATCTTGGACAAGATAGTTTTCAACCATAAGAGATTCCAAGCTCTGATACCTAATAATATCCCTCAAATCCCCAACCCTCCTAGAGCCATGGCCACTAGATTCGCCCCCCTCGTTTTTCCAGTCCAACTACATGATTTGCCCCAAAATTACAGGCATAGGATTAAGCTCTACGATGGTTTCAACCCAGAGGCATCTGGATTGGTTCAACGATTTCATCAACTTAGAGGAGGTAGAATATGCAGACGCGGAAATGAGGTTGTTCACGTAAATCCTTTTGGGGGAGGTGAGGAAATGATTCAAATCCCTCCCGGATGTAAGCATTCAAGACTTCGTGATGTTCGAGACGTCTTTCATTACTAGATGGGGAGACAAGAAGAACCCCTTGCAGTTGTTGAATAAGTACAATAATATGAAGAGGGAGATGGAGGAGACGTTACAAGAATTCTCGACCCGTTTCATGAGGTTTTATAACTTGAATCTTGTAGAAGTCTAACCACCCCTCAGGCCTGCACAGTTGCGATATGCGAACTCCTTCAACAACAATTTCGCCTTGTTGTTGAGAGAAACAAGATCAACAAATCTAGAAATAATGATGAGCAACACAATCGAAGTCGAGGTAAACATGATGGTGTCGGGGAAGATCAAACAAAGATTCAACAGAGGCGATAAGAAACCCCAAGGAGACATGCAACCATCGACATCTTGGTCTTCAGAAGACAAATTTGACTTAATGATGAAGACCATGGAGAAACTAATGGAAAGAATGTCCGTGGGAGATAGACCCACTGCCCAGGAACAACATGATCCCCAACCCAGGAATCAGAACCTCAGGAGGGATCAAGTCCCTCAAATCAGACAAAGGGAGCAAAGAGAACATGGTGACCAATAGACAAGGTCTCCGTTCCAAAATAACTACGCGGACGAGGAATTTGATCAGAGGTTCGAAGACCAAATGCATTGTTGCGACGACAAGAATCCCTGTGTGTTTTTGACAAAGGGAGAACATGATCAATACATGTGCAAAAATGATGATACGATGCTTGAGACAGATGACATGCTGTCCTGGGAAACAAAAGAGTTCAGAAAACGTTATCAGAACGCCATCATGTAGTTTTAGAAGAGATATAACCTCAGGAGAAAGGAGGTGACTATCGAGCCTCAGCAGACAAATCCCATAAGGAAGCCTCCCACAGACTCCCCTTCCACAAGCCGACCGAAGCCGAACAACCCGACATAGGATGCCACTGAAAAGGCAAAGTCAAAGGAGGAGGCCTTGAGGAAAGCGCTGGAAGCAGGTCAGGAAGCGTGTGGAAAAGACTGTCCCCTTTTAACTTTGAGCATGAAATGGCCAAGATCAAAATCTTTTTCCCTTTTAACGAACTTATCATAAAGGGAGAATATCGAGAGCAGATTATTAAAATGCTAAAAATGGGACAAACTCTTGACACTTTGAACATCCAAGACGATCACCCTTCCATTTTGTTTGGTCTACGTGTAGAGGAAACAAGTGATACTGGGGACGTTCCACCGTTCTATGTCAACCTAAAAGTCCATGATATGACTCTGCACAACGCCATGCTAGATTCAGTTGGTCACACAACCTCGTGCTAAAGGCGATCATGGACGAGCTGGGTTTGGACATCACCATGCCCTATAAGGACCTTTTTTCTTTTGACTCGAGGAAAGTCAAGTCACAAGCGCTTGGGTCTCATCAAAGACTTGGTCGTATCACTGGCCCAAATCCCTTCGAAGAACATGGTTATGGATGAGGTTGTGGCAGACATACCCCCAAAGTTTGGCATGATGATATCCAGGTCATGGGCTGTGAAGTTAAATGGGACTCTGCAAATGGACATGTCAAACGCCACCATTCCTATCTTTGGCCAGGATAAACGGTTATACAGAGAAGTGCTGCAGAAATACATGGTAAGCAGTAAGACGCAACCGAATAACCATCTGATCTACTCCATCAACACTGAGGTTGGTTCCTCCATATTCTACAATGACCTTAGTTTCAAAGGGGAACAACCAACGACTGTCATGACCGTCGATGATGAAGCCGCGTGACGAGCAACAGAGTGCACCGACTCGAGAAACTGCATAGAGAACGAGATATGGAACATGAGTTTCGACGACGCTGTCAACAAAGAGGGGGCAGGGCCCGATGTACGGATAAACCCATGTATGGATAAACCCCCCCAAAGTGGGCTCAAAACTCTGCTTGTACAAACTCGCTTTTGACTGTACAAACAACATGGTCGAGTATGAGGCACTCATTTTGGGCCTGAAGGTTTTAAAAGGATTAGGCATGGAGAAGATAATAGTACATGGAGGCTCCGAGCTGATTATTAATCAGGTGAAGGGAATATATCAGGCAAGACACCCCAGGCTGAGAGCATACAGGAACTTGGTGCTCGGCCTCCTCGAGGAATTATCGGGGTATAATCTATCGGTTATCCCGAGGGAGAAAAATCAAATCACTGACGCATTGGCCACCTCAACCTCGGTTTTCAAAATTCCCATCTTCCCTAACAGAAAATATGAGGTCGAAGTCAAACACAGGCCGACAGTGCCCGATAATATCAAATATTGGAAAGTTCTTGAAGACGACAAGCAGGTGGAGAGGTTTCTTCAAATGAGCGACGAGTTCGCTAATGTTAACATTGATGACGAATGCTGCTATGACGAATATGGGAGTGCTGATGCACACAATAATACCAACCCTTTCCAGAACCAGATAGTGGGAAGGGACATAGTACAACTGAAAAATAACATCTTGCCAAAGGGGTTTGTGCCATTGGAAAATATGTTCTATGAAAACAACGTGGCTAGAAATCCCAAGATCACTGGGAACGACAAGGATGCCGAAGACTGCAACATTGGGACTCAGGAGAACCCGAAAATAATCAAATTGTCGAAAACGCTCAGTCCAGAGGTCAAATAAGACTACATCAAGCTCATGAGGGACTTCCTCGATGTTTTCGCTTGGAGTTATGATGACTTGAAGGTGTATGGCACTAAAGTGATTCATCATGTCATCCCTCTCAAAGAAGACCAGAGGCCTTTCAAACATACGCTGCGATAAATAAATCCCCTACTGCTACCGCTAATCAAAAAGGAGGTAAAGAAACTCTTTGAAGCTAAAATTATCGTTTCTTTAAGGTTTTCTAAGTGGGTGGCCAACTTGGTACGTGTTAGAAAAAAGAACGGAGAAATAATATTGTGTGTGGATTTTCGAAACCTAAACAAAATGTCCCTCAAGGACCATTACTCACTCCCTAAAATGGACTTTATTATGCAAAAGGTGGTGGGGTCCTAGAAGATGTCCATGCTGGTCGGTTTTTTGGGTTATAATAAGATCATGGTCCACCCGGATGACCGAGAAAAGAGGACTTTTATGACACCATGTGGGACGTTCATGTATGCCAAGATGCCTTTCGGTCTGATGAACGTCGTAGCTACCTTCCAGAGGGCAGTGGACATAGCATTTGCTGATGAAAAGGACAAGTTTATTGTGATCTATCTGGATGACATCAAAGTATACTCTGACTCCGATGAACAACACCTCGGGCACTTGAAAAAGGTTTTCCATAAGTGATGGAAATTAAGGGTATCGCTAAATCCGAAGAAATCACATTTCGGCATGGAAGAAGGGAAGTTGTTGGGGAACATTATCTCGAAAGAGGTGATTAAGATACACCCCAGCAGGGTTGAAGGAATCCTAAAAATTGGCACTCCGCTCAGTAAGAAGGAAGTGAAATCCTTCTTGGGAAAAGTAAACATCTTAGTAAGATTCATCCTGAACCTGGCAGAGATTATAAAGCATATCACCTACATGCGCAGAAAGGGGAACAAGATCAAGTGGAACCTGGAAGCCAGGAAATCATCTGAAGATATCAAGGTGGCGCTGACTAAAGCTCCCGTGTTGGCCAGCCCAAACTTCACGAAATATTTCATCATGTTTTCATTCGCCTCAGAGAATCCGATTGCATGGTTTGCGTGACCATGGCATGGTTGAAGGACCATGGTATAGCCTGCGAGGCTATGAGGACCAAAGGAAAAACATCGTGGAGAATACCTCCCTGGCTAAGAGGGAGTGTTGATGTTTTTGGTGTTGAAATATTGTAACTGCAAAGAGTATTCTATTTATTATTGAGTCATTT